>JAUANT010000107.1:0-111680 GCA_030770115.1 Daphnia galeata
ATGCTGACGAACCCCTGAAGCTATTTCAAGAAGAATTTCATTGTGCTTGTTCCTCAAAAGCTCGTGGTAAAGCCGCAAAGTCAAGTTAATGGAAACCAAAATGTTTTTGACAAATTCTATGAGTTGATGATCTTCGGGGTGATGTAACTCTGGAAATCTATTTTGCTTGTTGGATTTTTTAGCTTGGGTGTATGCTGACGAACCCCTGAAGCTATTTCAAGAAGAATTTCATTGTGCTTGTTCCTCAAAAGCTCGTGGTAAAGCCGCAAAGTCGAGTTACTGGAAACCAAAAATTGTTTAACTTCTACGAGTTGATGATCTTCGGGGTGATGTAACTTTGGAAATCTATTTTGCTTGTTGGATTTTTTAGCTTGGGTGTATGCTGACGAACCCCTGAAGCTATTTCAAGAAGAATTTCATTGTGCTTGTTCCTCAAAAGCTCGTGGTAAAGCAGCAAAGTCGAGTTAATGGAAACAAAAAAATTTTTGACAAATTCTACGAGTTGATGATCTTCGGGGTGATGTAACTCTGGAAATCTATTTTGCTTGTTGGATTTTTTAGTTTGGGTGTATGCTGACGAACCCCTGAAGCTATTTCAAGAAGAATTTCATTGTGCTTGTTCCTCAAAAGCTCGTGGTAAAGCAGCAAAGTCGAGTTAATGGAAACAAAAAAATTTTTGACAAATTCTACGAGTTGATGATCTTCGGGGTGATGTAACTCTGGAAATCTATTTTGCTTGTTGGATTTTTTATTTTGGGTGTATGCTGACGAACCCCTGAAGCTATTTCAAGAAGAATTTTATGGTGCTTGTTCCTCAAAAGCTCGTGGTAAAGCCGCAAAGTCGAGTTAATGGAAACAAAAAATTTTTTACAAATTCTACGTGTTGATGATCTTCGGGGTGATGCAACTCTGGAAATCTATTTTGCTTGTTGGATTTTTTAGCTTGGGTGTAGGCTGACGAACCCTTGAAGCTATTTCAAGAAGAATTTTATGGTGCTTGTTCCTCAAAAGTTCGTGGTTAAGCCGCCAAGTCAAGTTATTAGAAACAAAAAAAATTTTTGACAAATTCTACGAGTTGATGATCTTCGGGGTGATGTAACTCTGGAAATCTATTTTGCTTGTTGGATTTTTTAGCTTGGGTGTATGCTGACGAACCCCTGAAGCTATTTCAAGAAGAATTTCATTGTGCTTGTTCCTCAAAAGCTCGTGGTAAAGCCGCAAAGTCGAGTTACTGGAAACCAAAAATTGTTTAACTTCTACGAGTTGATGATCTTCGGGGTGATGTAACTTTGGAAATCTATTTTGCTTGTTGGATTTTTTAGCTTGGGTGTATGCTGATGTACCCCTGAAGCTTTTTCAAGAAGAATTTCATTGTGCTTGTTCCTCAAAAGTTCGTGGTTAAGCCGCCAAGTCAAGTTATTAGAAACAAAAAAAATTTTGACAAATTCTACGAGTTGATGATCTTCGGGGTGATGTAACTCTGGAAATCTATTTTGCTTGTTGGATTTTTTAGTTTGGGTGTAGGCTGACGAACCCCTTAAGCTATTTCAAGAAGAATTTCATTGTGCTTGTTCCTTAAAAGCTCGTGGTAAAGCCGCAAAGTCTAGTTAATGGAAAAAAAAATTTTTTTGACAAATTCTACGAGTTGATAATCTTCGGGGTGATGTAACTCTGGAAATCTATTTTGCTTGTTGGATTTTTTTAGCTTGGGTGTATGCTGACGAACCCCTGAAGCTATTTCAAGAAGAATTTTATGGTGCTTGTTCCTCAAAAGATCGTGGTAAAGCCGCAAAGTCGAGTTAATGGAAACCAAAAATTGTTTAACTTCTACGAGTTGATGATCTTCGGGGTGAAGTAACTTTGGAAATCTATTTTGCTTGTTGGATTTTTTAGCTTGGGTGTATGCTGATGTACCCCTGTAGCTTTTTCAAGAAGAATTTCATTGTGCTTGTTCCTCAAAAGCTCGTGGTAAAGCAGCAAAGTCGAGTTAATGGAAACAAAAAAATTTTTGAAAAATTCTACGAGTTGATGATCTTCGGGGTGATGTAACTCTGGAAATCTATTTTGCTTGTTGGATTTTTTAGTTTGGGTGTATGCTGACGAACCCCTGAAGCTATTTCAAGAAGAATTTCATTGTGCTTGTTCCTCAAAAGCTCGTGGTAAAGCCGCAAAGTCGAGTTAATGGAAAAAAAAATTTTTTTGACAAATTCTACGAGTTGATGATCTTCGGGGTGATGTAACTCTGGAAATCTATTTTGCTTGTTGGATTTTTTAGTTTGGGTGTATGCTGACGAACCCCTGAAGCTATTTCAAGAAGAATTTCATTGTGCTTGTTCCTCAAAAGCTCGTGGTAAAGCAGCAAAGTCGAGTTAATGGAAACAAAAAAATTTTTGACAAATTCTACGAGTTGATGATCTTCGGGGTGATGTAACTCTGGAAATCTATTTTGCTTGTTGGATTTTTTATTTTGGGTGTATGCTGACGAACCCCTGAAGCTATTTCAAGAAGAATTTTATGGTGCTTGTTCCTCAAAAGCTCGTGGTAAAGCCGCAAAGTCGAGTTAATGGAAACAAAAAATTTTTTACAAATTCTACGTGTTGATGATCTTCGGGGTGATGCAACTCTGGAAATCTATTTTGCTTGTTGGATTTTTTAGCTTGGGTGTAGGCTGACGAACCCTTGAAGCTATTTCAAGAAGAATTTTATGGTGCTTGTTCCTCAAAAGTTCGTGGTTAAGCCGCCAAGTCAAGTTATTAGAAACAAAAAAAATTTTTGACAAATTCTACGAGTTGATGATCTTCGGGGTGATGTAACTCTGGAAATCTATTTTGCTTGTTGGATTTTTTAGCTTGGGTGTATGCTGACGAACCCCTGAAGCTATTTCAAGAAGAATTTCATTGTGCTTGTTCCTCAAAAGCTCGTGGTAAAGCCGCAAAGTCGAGTTACTGGAAACCAAAAATTGTTTAACTTCTACGAGTTGATGATCTTCGGGGTGATGTAACTTTGGAAATCTATTTTGCTTGTTGGATTTTTTAGCTTGGGTGTATGCTGATGTACCCCTGAAGCTTTTTCAAGAAGAATTTCATTGTGCTTGTTCCTCAAAAGTTCGTGGTTAAGCCGCCAAGTCAAGTTATTAGAAACAAAAAAAATTTTGACAAATTCTACGAGTTGATGATCTTCGGGGTGATGTAACTCTGGAAATCTATTTTGCTTGTTGGATTTTTTAGTTTGGGTGTAGGCTGACGAACCCCTTAAGCTATTTCAAGAAGAATTTCATTGTGCTTGTTCCTTAAAAGCTCGTGGTAAAGCCGCAAAGTCTAGTTAATGGAAAAAAAAATTTTTTTGACAAATTCTACGAGTTGATAATCTTCGGGGTGATGTAACTCTGGAAATCTATTTTGCTTGTTGGATTTTTTAGCTTGGGTGTATGCTGACGAACCCCTGAAGCTATTTCAAGAAGAATTTTATGGTGCTTGTTCCTCAAAAGATCGTGGTAAAGCCGCAAAGTCGAGTTAATGGAAACCAAAAATTGTTTAACTTCTACGAGTTGATGATCTTCGGGGTGAAGTAACTTTGGAAATCTATTTTGCTTGTTGGATTTTTTAGCTTGGGTGTATGCTGATGTACCCCTGTAGCTTTTTCAAGAAGAATTTCATTGTGCTTGTTCCTCAAAAGCTCGTGGTAAAGCAGCAAAGTCGAGTTAATGGAAACAAAAAAATTTTTGAAAAATTCTACGAGTTGATGATCTTCGGGGTGATGTAACTCTGGAAATCTATTTTGCTTGTTGGATTTTTTAGTTTGGGTGTATGCTGACGAACCCCTGAAGCTATTTCAAGAAGAATTTCATTGTGCTTGTTCCTCAAAAGCTCGTGGTAAAGCCGCAAAGTCGAGTTAATGGAAAAAAAAATTTTTTTGACAAATTCTACGAGTTGATGATCTTCGGGGTGATGTAACTCTGGAAATCTATTTTGCTTGTAGGATTTTTTAGCTTGGGTGTATGCTGACGAACCCTTGAAGCTATTTCAAGAAGAATTTCATTGTGCTTGTTCCTCAAAAGCTCGTGGTAAAGCCGCAAAGTCGAGTTAATGGAAACAAAAAATTTTTTGACAAATTCTACAAGTTGATGATCTTCGGGGTGATGTAACTCTGGAAATCTATTTGCTTGTTGGGTTTTTTAGCTTGGGTGTATGCTGACGAACCCCTGAAGCTATTTCAAGAAGAATTTCATTGTGCTTGTTCCTCAAAAGCTCGTGGTAAAGCCGCAAAGTCGAGTTAATGGAAACAAAAAAATTTTTGACAAATTCTAGGAGTTGATGATCTTCAGGGTGATGTAACTCTGGAAATATATTTTGCTTGTTGGATTTTTTAGCTTGGGTGTAGGCTGACGAACCCTTGAAGCTATTTCAAGAAGAATTTCATTGTGCTTGTTCCTCAAAAGCTCGTGGTAAAGCCGCAAAGTCAAGTTAATGGAAACCAAAAATTGTTTATTTTCTACGAGTTGATGATCTTCGGGGTGATGTTACTTTGGAAATCTATTTTGCTTGTTGGATTTTTTAGCTTGGGTGTATGCTGATGTACCCCTGAAGCTTTTTCAAGAAGAATTTCATTGTGCTTGTTCCTCAAAAGCTCGTGGTAAAGCAGCAAAGTCGAGTTAATGGAAACAAAAAAATTTTTGACAAATTCTACGAGTTGATGATCTTCGGGGTGATGTAACTCTGGAAATCTATTTTGCTTGTTGGATTTTTTAACTTAGGTGTATGCTGACGAACCCCTGAAGCTATTTCAAGAAGAATTTCATTGTGCTTGTTCCTCAAAAGCTCGTGGTAAAGCAGCAAAGTCGAGTTAATGGAAACAAAAAAATTTTTGAAAAATTCTACGAGTTGATGATCTTCGGGGTGATGTAACTCTGGAAATCTATTTTGCTTGTTGGATTTTTTAGTTTGGGTGTATGCTGACGAACCCCTGAAGCTATTTCAAGAAGAATTTTATGGTGCTTGTTCCTCAAAAGCTCGTGGTAAAGCCGCAAAGTCGAGTTAATGGAAACAAAAATTTTTTTACAAATTCTACGTGTTGATGATCTTCGGGGTGATGCAACTCTGGAAATCTATTTTGCTTGTTGGATTTTTTAGCTTGGGTGTAGGCTGACGAACCCTTGAAGCTATTTCAAGAAGAATTTTATGGTGCTTGTTCCTCAAAAGTTCGTGGTTAAGCCGCCAAGTCAAGTTATTAGAAACAAAAAAAATTTTTGACCAATTCTACGAGTTGATGATCTTCGGGGTGATGTAACTCTGGAAATCTATTTTGCTTGTTGGATTTTTTAGCTTGGGTGTATGCTGACGAACCCCTGAAGCTATTTCAAGAAGAATTTCATTGTGCTTGTTCCTCAAAAGCTCGTGGTAAAGCCGCAAAGTCGAGTTAATGGAAACAAAAAATTTTTTGACAAATTCTACGAGTTGATGATCTTCGGGGTGATGTAACTCTGGAAATCTATTTTGCTTGTTGGATTTTTTAGCTTGGGTGTATGCTGACGAACCCCTGAAGCTATTTCAAGAAGAATTTCATTGTGCTTGTTCCTCAAAAGCTCGTGGTAAAGCCGCAAAGTCGAGTTAATGGAAACAAAAAATTTTTTGACAAATTCTACGAGTTGATGATCTTCGGGGTGATGTAACTCTGGAAATCTATTTTGCTTGTTGGATTTTTTAGCTTGGGTGTATGCTGACGAACCCCTGAAGCTATTTCAAGAAGAATTTCATTGTGCTTGTTCCTCAAAAGCTCGTGGTAAAGCCGCAAAGTCGAGTTAATGGAAACAAAAAAATTTTTGACAAATTCTACGAGTTGATGATCTTCGGGGTGATGTAACTCTGGAAATCTATTTTGCTTGTTGGATTTTTTAGCTTGGGTGTATGCTGACGAACCCCTGAAGCTATTTCAAGAAGAATTTCATTGTGCTTGTTCCTCAAAAGCTCGTGGTAAAGCCGCAAAGTCGAGTTAATGGAAACAAAAAATTTTTTGACAAATTCTACGAGTTGATGATCTTCGGGGTGATGTAACTCTGGAAATCTATTTTGCTTGTTGGATTTTTTAGCTTGGGTGTATGCTGACGAACCCCTGAAGCTATTTCAAGAAGAATTTCATTGTGCTTGTTCCTCAAAAGCTCGTGGTAAAGCCGCAAAGTCGAGTTAATGGAAACAAAAAATTTTTTGACAAATTCTACGAGTTGATGATCTTCGGGGTGATGTAACTCTGGAAATCTATTTTGCTTGTTGGATTTTTTAGCTTGGGTGTATGCTGACGAACCCCTGAAGCTATTTCAAGAAGAATTTCATTGTGCTTGTTCCTCAAAAGCTCGTGGTAAAGCCGCAAAGTCGAGTTAATGGAAACAAAAAATTTTTGACAAATTCTACGAGTTGATGATCTTCGGGGTGATGTAACTCTGGAAATCTATTTTGCTTGTTGGATTTTTTAGCTTGGGTGTATGCTGACGAACCCCTGAAGCTATTTCAAGAAGAATTTCATTGTGCTTGTTCCTCAAAAGCTCGTGGTAAAGCCGCAAAGTCGAGTTAATGGAAACAAAAAATTTTTGACAAATTCTACGAGTTGATGATCTTCGGGGTGATGTAACTCTGGAAATCTATTTTGCTTGTTGGATTTTTTAGCTTGGGTGTATGCTGACGAACCCCTGAAGCTATTTCAAGAAGAATTTCATTGTGCTTGTTCCTCAAAAGCTCGTGGTAAAGCCGCAAAGTCGAGTTAATGGAAACAAAAAATTTTTTGACAAATTCTACGAGTTGATGATCTTCGGGGTGATGTAACTCTGGAAATCTATTTTGCTTGTTGGATTTTTTAGCTTGGGTGTATGCTGACGAACCCCTGAAGCTATTTCAAGAAGAATTTCATTGTGCTTGTTCCTCAAAAGCTCGTGGTAAAGCCGCAAAGTCGAGTTAATGGAAACAAAAAATTTTTGACAAATTCTACGAGTTGATGATCTTCGGGGTGATGTAACTCTGGAAATCTATTTTGCTTGTTGGATTTTTTAGCTTGGGTGTATGCTGACGAACCCCTGAAGCTATTTCAAGAAGAATTTCATTGTGCTTGTTCCTCAAAAGCTCGTGGTAAAGCCGCAAAGTCGAGTTAATGGAAACAAAAAATTTTTTGACAAATTCTACGAGTTGATGATCTTCGGGGTGATGTAACTCTGGAAATCTATTTTGCTTGTTGGATTTTTTAGCTTGGGTGTATGCTGACGAACCCCTGAAGCTATTTCAAGAAGAATTTCATTGTGCTTGTTCCTCAAAAGCTCGTGGTAAAGCCGCAAAGTCGAGTTAATGGAAACAAAAAATTTTTTGACAAATTCTACGAGTTGATGATCTTCGGGGTGATGTAACTCTGGAAATCTATTTTGCTTGTTGGATTTTTTAGCTTGGGTGTATGCTGACGAACCCCTGAAGCTATTTCAAGAAGAATTTCATTGTGCTTGTTCCTCAAAAGCTCGTGGTAAAGCCGCAAAGTCGAGTTAATGGAAACAAAAAAATTTTTGACAAATTCTACGAGTTGATGATCTTCGGGGTGATGTAACTCTGGAAATCTATTTTGCTTGTTGGATTTTTTAGCTTGGGTGTATGCTGACGAACCCCTGAAGCTATTTCAAGAAGAATTTCATTGTGCTTGTTCCTCAAAAGCTCGTGGTAAAGCCGCAAAGTCGAGTTAATGGAAACAAAAAATTTTTTGACAAATTCTACGAGTTGATGATCTTCGGGGTGATGTAACTCTGGAAATCTATTTTGCTTGTTGGATTTTTTAGCTTGGGTGTATGCTGACGAACCCCTGAAGCTATTTCAAGAAGAATTTCATTGTGCTTGTTCCTCAAAAGCTCGTGGTAAAGCCGCAAAGTCGAGTTAATGGAAACAAAAAAATTTTTGACAAATTCTACGAGTTGATGATCTTCGGGGTGATGTAACTCTGGAAATCTATTTTGCTTGTTGGATTTTTTAGCTTGGGTGTATGCTGACGAACCCCTGAAGCTATTTCAAGAAGAATTTCATTGTGCTTGTTCCTCAAAAGCTCGTGGTAAAGCCGCAAAGTCGAGTTAATGGAAACAAAAATTTTTTGACAAATTCTACGAGTTGATGATCTTCGGGGTGATGTAACTCTGGAAATCTATTTTGCTTGTTGGATTTTTTAGCTTGGGTGTATGCTGACGAACCCCTGAAGCTATTTCAAGAAGAATTTCATTGTGCTTGTTCCTCAAAAGCTCGTGGTAAAGCCGCAAAGTCGAGTTAATGGAAACAAAAATTTTTTGACAAATTCTACGAGTTGATGATCTTCGGGGTGATGTAACTCTGGAAATCTATTTTGCTTGTTGGATTTTTTAGCTTGGGTGTATGCTGACGAACCCCTGAAGCTATTTCAAGAAGAATTTCATTGTGCTTGTTCCTCAAAAGCTCGTGGTAAAGCCGCAAAGTCGAGTTAATGGAAACAAAAAATTTTTTGACAAATTCTACGAGTTGATGATCTTCGGGGTGATGTAACTCTGGAAATCTATTTTGCTTGTTGGATTTTTTAGCTTGGGTGTATGCTGACGAACCCCTGAAGCTATTTCAAGAAGAATTTCATTGTGCTTGTTCCTCAAAAGCTCGTGGTAAAGCCGCAAAGTCGAGTTAATGGAAACAAAAAATTTTTGACAAATTCTACGAGTTGATGATCTTCGGGGTGATGTAACTCTGGAAATCTATTTTGCTTGTTGGATTTTTTAGCTTGGGTGTATGCTGACGAACCCCTGAAGCTATTTCAAGAAGAATTTCATTGTGCTTGTTCCTCAAAAGCTCGTGGTAAAGCCGCAAAGTCGAGTTAATGGAAACAAAAAATTTTTTGACAAATTCTACGAGTTGATGATCTTCGGGGTGATGTAACTCTGGAAATCTATTTTGCTTGTTGGATTTTTTAGCTTGGGTGTATGCTGACGAACCCCTGAAGCTATTTCAAGAAGAATTTCATTGTGCTTGTTCCTCAAAAGCTCGTGGTAAAGCCGCAAAGTCGAGTTAATGGAAACAAAAAATTTTTTGACAAATTCTACGAGTTGATGATCTTCGGGGTGATGTAACTCTGGAAATCTATTTTGCTTGTTGGATTTTTTAGCTTGGGTGTATGCTGACGAACCCCTGAAGCTATTTCAAGAAGAATTTCATTGTGCTTGTTCCTCAAAAGCTCGTGGTAAAGCCGCAAAGTCGAGTTAATGGAAACAAAAAATTTTTTGACAAATTCTACGAGTTGATGATCTTCGGGGTGATGTAACTCTGGAAATCTATTTTGCTTGTTGGATTTTTTAGCTTGGGTGTATGCTGACGAACCCCTGAAGCTATTTCAAGAAGAATTTCATTGTGCTTGTTCCTCAAAAGCTCGTGGTAAAGCCGCAAAGTCGAGTTAATGGAAACAAAAAATTTTTTGACAAATTCTACGAGTTGATGATCTTCGGGGTGATGTAACTCTGGAAATCTATTTTGCTTGTTGGATTTTTTAGCTTGGGTGTATGCTGACGAACCCCTGAAGCTATTTCAAGAAGAATTTCATTGTGCTTGTTCCTCAAAAGCTCGTGGTAAAGCCGCAAAGTCGAGTTAATGGAAACAAAAAAATTTTTGACAAATTCTACGAGTTGATGATCTTCGGGGTGATGTAACTCTGGAAATCTATTTTGCTTGTTGGATTTTTTAGCTTGGGTGTATGCTGACGAACCCCTGAAGCTATTTCAAGAAGAATTTCATTGTGCTTGTTCCTCAAAAGCTCGTGGTAAAGCCGCAAAGTCGAGTTAATGGAAACAAAAAATTTTTTGACAAATTCTACGAGTTGATGATCTTCGGGGTGATGTAACTCTGGAAATCTATTTTGCTTGTTGGATTTTTTAGCTTGGGTGTATGCTGACGAACCCCTGAAGCTATTTCAAGAAGAATTTCATTGTGCTTGTTCCTCAAAAGCTCGTGGTAAAGCCGCAAAGTCGAGTTAATGGAAACAAAAAATTTTTTGACAAATTCTACGAGTTGATGATCTTCGGGGTGATGTAACTCTGGAAATCTATTTTGCTTGTTGGATTTTTTAGCTTGGGTGTATGCTGACGAACCCCTGAAGCTATTTCAAGAAGAATTTCATTGTGCTTGTTCCTCAAAAGCTCGTGGTAAAGCCGCAAAGTCGAGTTAATGGAAACAAAAAAATTTTTGACAAATTCTACGAGTTGATGATCTTCGGGGTGATGTAACTCTGGAAATCTATTTTGCTTGTTGGATTTTTTAGCTTGGGTGTATGCTGACGAACCCCTGAAGCTATTTCAAGAAGAATTTCATTGTGCTTGTTCCTCAAAAGCTCGTGGTAAAGCCGCAAAGTCGAGTTAATGGAAACAAAAAATTTTTTGACAAATTCTACGAGTTGATGATCTTCGGGGTGATGTAACTCTGGAAATCTATTTTGCTTGTTGGATTTTTTAGCTTGGGTGTATGCTGACGAACCCCTGAAGCTATTTCAAGAAGAATTTCATTGTGCTTGTTCCTCAAAAGCTCGTGGTAAAGCCGCAAAGTCGAGTTAATGGAAACAAAAAAATTTTTGACAAATTCTACGAGTTGATGATCTTCGGGGTGATGTAACTCTGGAAATCTATTTTGCTTGTTGGATTTTTTAGCTTGGGTGTATGCTGACGAACCCCTGAAGCTATTTCAAGAAGAATTTCATTGTGCTTGTTCCTCAAAAGCTCGTGGTAAAGCCGCAAAGTCGAGTTAATGGAAACAAAAATTTTTTGACAAATTCTACGAGTTGATGATCTTCGGGGTGATGTAACTCTGGAAATCTATTTTGCTTGTTGGATTTTTTAGCTTGGGTGTATGCTGACGAACCCCTGAAGCTATTTCAAGAAGAATTTCATTGTGCTTGTTCCTCAAAAGCTCGTGGTAAAGCCGCAAAGTCGAGTTAATGGAAACAAAAAATTTTTGACAAATTCTACGAGTTGATGATCTTCGGGGTGATGTAACTCTGGAAATCTATTTTGCTTGTTGGATTTTTTAGCTTGGGTGTATGCTGACGAACCCCTGAAGCTATTTCAAGAAGAATTTCATTGTGCTTGTTCCTCAAAAGCTCGTGGTAAAGCCGCAAAGTCGAGTTAATGGAAACAAAAAAATTTTTTGACAAATTCTACGAGTTGATGATCTTCGGGGTGATGTAACTCTGGAAATCTATTTTGCTTGTTGGATTTTTTAGCTTGGGTGTATGCTGACGAACCCCTGAAGCTATTTCAAGAAGAATTTCATTGTGCTTGTTCCTCAAAAGCTCGTGGTAAAGCCGCAAAGTCGAGTTAATGGAAACAAAAAATTTTTTGACAAATTCTACGAGTTGATGATCTTCGGGGTGATGTAACTCTGGAAATCTATTTTGCTTGTTGGATTTTTTAGCTTGGGTGTATGCTGACGAACCCCTGAAGCTATTTCAAGAAGAATTTCATTGTGCTTGTTCCTCAAAAGCTCGTGGTAAAGCCGCAAAGTCGAGTTAATGGAAACAAAAAATTTTTGACAAATTCTACGAGTTGATGATCTTCGGGGTGATGTAACTCTGGAAATCTATTTTGCTTGTTGGATTTTTTAGCTTGGGTGTATGCTGACGAACCCCTGAAGCTATTTCAAGAAGAATTTCATTGTGCTTGTTCCTCAAAAGCTCGTGGTAAAGCCGCAAAGTCGAGTTAATGGAAACAAAAAATTTTTTACAAATTCTACGAGTTGATGATCTTCGGGGTGATGTAACTCTGGAAATCTATTTTGCTTGTTGGATTTTTTAGCTTGGGTGTATGCTGACGAACCCCTGAAGCTATTTCAAGAAGAATTTCATTGTGCTTGTTCCTCAAAAGCTCGTGGTAAAGCCGCAAAGTCGAGTTAATGGAAACAAAAAATTTTTTGACAAATTCTACGAGTTGATGATCTTCGGGGTGATGTAACTCTGGAAATCTATTTTGCTTGTTGGATTTTTTAGCTTGGGTGTATGCTGACGAACCCCTGAAGCTATTTCAAGAAGAATTTCATTGTGCTTGTTCCTCAAAAGCTCGTGGTAAAGCCGCAAAGTCGAGTTAATGGAAACAAAAAATTTTTTGACAAATTCTACGAGTTGATGATCTTCGGGGTGATGTAACTCTGGAAATCTATTTTGCTTGTTGGATTTTTTAGCTTGGGTGTATGCTGACGAACCCCTGAAGCTATTTCAAGAAGAATTTCATTGTGCTTGTTCCTCAAAAGCTCGTGGTAAAGCCGCAAAGTCGAGTTAATGGAAACAAAAAAATTTTTGACAAATTCTACGAGTTGATGATCTTCGGGGTGATGTAACTCTGGAAATCTATTTTGCTTGTTGGATTTTTTAGCTTGGGTGTATGCTGACGAACCCCTGAAGCTATTTCAAGAAGAATTTCATTGTGCTTGTTCCTCAAAAGCTCGTGGTAAAGCCGCAAAGTCGAGTTAATGGAAACAAAAAATTTTTTGACAAATTCTACGAGTTGATGATCTTCGGGGTGATGTAACTCTGGAAATCTATTTTGCTTGTTGGATTTTTTAGCTTGGGTGTATGCTGACGAACCCCTGAAGCTATTTCAAGAAGAATTTCATTGTGCTTGTTCCTCAAAAGCTCGTGGTAAAGCCGCAAAGTCGAGTTAATGGAAACAAAAAATTTTTGACAAATTCTACGAGTTGATGATCTTCGGGGTGATGTAACTCTGGAAATCTATTTTGCTTGTTGGATTTTTTAGCTTGGGTGTATGCTGACGAACCCCTGAAGCTATTTCAAGAAGAATTTCATTGTGCTTGTTCCTCAAAAGCTCGTGGTAAAGCCGCAAAGTCGAGTTAATGGAAACAAAAAAATTTTTGACAAATTCTACGAGTTGATGATCTTCGGGGTGATGTAACTCTGGAAATCTATTTTGCTTGTTGGATTTTTTAGCTTGGGTGTATGCTGACGAACCCCTGAAGCTATTTCAAGAAGAATTTTATTGTGCTTGTTCCTCAAAAGCTCGTGGTAAAGCCGCAAAGTCGAGTTAATGGAAACAAAAAATTTTTTGACAAATTCTACGAGTTGATGATCTTCGGGGTGATGTAACTCTGGAAATCTATTTTGCTTGTTGGATTTTTTAGCTTGGGTGTATGCTGACGAACCCCTGAAGCTATTTCAAGAAGAATTTCATTGTGCTTGTTCCTCAAAAGCTCGTGGTAAAGCCGCAAAGTCGAGTTAATGGAAACAAAAAATTTTTTGACAAATTCTACGAGTTGATGATCTTCGGGGTGATGTAACTCTGGAAATCTATTTTGCTTGTTGGATTTTTTAGCTTGGGTGTATGCTGACGAACCCCTGAAGCTATTTCAAGAAGAATTTCATTGTGCTTGTTCCTCAAAAGCTCGTGGTAAAGCCGCAAAGTCGAGTTAATGGAAACAAAAAATTTTTTGACAAATTCTACGAGTTGATGATCTTCGGGGTGATGTAACTCTGGAAATCTATTTTGCTTGTTGGATTTTTTAGCTTGGGTGTATGCTGACGAACCCCTGAAGCTATTTCAAGAAGAATTTCATTGTGCTTGTTCCTCAAAAGCTCGTGGTAAAGCCGCAAAGTCGAGTTAATGGAAACAAAAAAATTTTTGACAAATTCTACGAGTTGATGATCTTCGGGGTGATGTAACTCTGGAAATCTATTTTGCTTGTTGGATTTTTTAGCTTGGGTGTATGCTGACGAACCCCTGAAGCTATTTCAAGAAGAATTTCATTGTGCTTGTTCCTCAAAAGCTCGTGGTAAAGCCGCAAAGTCGAGTTAATGGAAACAAAAAATTTTTGACAAATTCTACGAGTTGATGATCTTCGGGGTGATGTAACTCTGGAAATCTATTTTGCTTGTTGGATTTTTTAGCTTGGGTGTATGCTGACGAACCCCTGAAGCTATTTCAAGAAGAATTTCATTGTGCTTGTTCCTCAAAAGCTCGTGGTAAAGCCGCAAAGTCGAGTTAATGGAAACAAAAAATTTTTTGACAAATTCTACGAGTTGATGATCTTCGGGGTGATGTAACTCTGGAAATCTATTTTGCTTGTTGGATTTTTTAGCTTGGGTGTATGCTGACGAACCCCTGAAGCTATTTCAAGAAGAATTTCATTGTGCTTGTTCCTCAAAAGCTCGTGGTAAAGCCGCAAAGTCGAGTTAATGGAAACAAAAAAATTTTGACAAATTCTACGAGTTGATGATCTTCGGGGTGATGTAACTCTGGAAATCTATTTTGCTTGTTGGATTTTTTAGCTTGGGTGTATGCTGACGAACCCCTGAAGCTATTTCAAGAAGAATTTCATTGTGCTTGTTCCTCAAAAGCTCGTGGTAAAGCCGCAAAGTCGAGTTAATGGAAACAAAAAATTTTTGACAAATTCTACGAGTTGATGATCTTCGGGGTGATGTAACTCTGGAAATCTATTTTGCTTGTTGGATTTTTTAGCTTGGGTGTATGCTGACGAACCCCTGAAGCTATTTCAAGAAGAATTTCATTGTGCTTGTTCCTCAAAAGCTCGTGGTAA
This sequence comes from Daphnia galeata, assembly GCA_030770115.1. NCBI lineage: Eukaryota > Metazoa > Arthropoda > Branchiopoda > Diplostraca > Daphniidae > Daphnia > Daphnia galeata. The sequence goes on from JAUANT010000107.1 coordinate 14,556, forward strand.
AGCCGCAAAGTCGAGTTAATGGAAACAAAAAATTTTTTGACAAATTCTACGAGTTGATGATCTTCGGGGTGATGTAACTCTGGAAATCTATTTTGCTTGTTGGATTTTTTAGCTTGGGTGTATGCTGACGAACCCCTGAAGCTATTTCAAGAAGAATTTCATTGTGCTTGTTCCTCAAAAGCTCGTGGTAAAGCCGCAAAGTCGAGTTAATGGAAACAAAAAATTTTTTGACAAATTCTACGAGTTGATGATCTTCGGGGTGATGTAACTCTGGAAATCTATTTTGCTTGTTGGATTTTTTAGCTTGGGTGTATGCTGACGAACCCCTGAAGCTATTTCAAGAAGAATTTCATTGTGCTTGTTCCTCAAAAGCTCGTGGTAAAGCCGCAAAGTCGAGTTAATGGAAACAAAAAATTTTTTGACAAATTCTACGAGTTGATGATCTTCGGGGTGATGTAACTCTGGAAATCTATTTTGCTTGTTGGATTTTTTAGCTTGGGTGTATGCTGACGAACCCCTGAAGCTATTTCAAGAAGAATTTCATTGTGCTTGTTCCTCAAAAGCTCGTGGTAAAGCCGCAAAGTCGAGTTAATGGAAACAAAAAATTTTTGACAAATTCTACGAGTTGATGATCTTCGGGGTGATGTAACTCTGGAAATCTATTTTGCTTGTTGGATTTTTTAGCTTGGGTGTATGCTGACGAACCCCTGAAGCTATTTCAAGAAGAATTTCATTGTGCTTGTTCCTCAAAAGCTCGTGGTAAAGCCGCAAAGTCGAGTTAATGGAAACAAAAAATTTTTTGACAAATTCTACGAGTTGATGATCTTCGGGGTGATGTAACTCTGGAAATCTATTTTGCTTGTTGGATTTTTTAGCTTGGGTGTATGCTGACGAACCCCTGAAGCTATTTCAAGAAGAATTTCATTGTGCTTGTTCCTCAAAAGCTCGTGGTAAAGCCGCAAAGTCGAGTTAATGGAAACAAAAAATTTTTTGACAAATTCTACGAGTTGATGATCTTCGGGGTGATGTAACTCTGGAAATCTATTTTGCTTGTTGGATTTTTTAGCTTGGGTGTATGCTGACGAACCCCTGAAGCTATTTCAAGAAGAATTTCATTGTGCTTGTTCCTCAAAAGCTCGTGGTAAAGCCGCAAAGTCGAGTTAATGGAAACAAAAAAATTTTTGACAAATTCTACGAGTTGATGATCTTCGGGGTGATGTAACTCTGGAAATCTATTTTGCTTGTTGGATTTTTTAGCTTGGGTGTATGCTGACGAACCCCTGAAGCTATTTCAAGAAGAATTTCATTGTGCTTGTTCCTCAAAAGCTCGTGGTAAAGCCGCAAAGTCGAGTTAATGGAAACAAAAAATTTTTGACAAATTCTACGAGTTGATGATCTTCGGGGTGATGTAACTCTGGAAATCTATTTTGCTTGTTGGATTTTTTAGCTTGGGTGTATGCTGACGAACCCCTGAAGCTATTTCAAGAAGAATTTCATTGTGCTTGTTCCTCAAAAGCTCGTGGTAAAGCCGCAAAGTCGAGTTAATGGAAACAAAAAATTTTTTGACAAATTCTACGAGTTGATGATCTTCGGGGTGATGTAACTCTGGAAATCTATTTTGCTTGTTGGATTTTTTAGCTTGGGTGTATGCTGACGAACCCCTGAAGCTATTTCAAGAAGAATTTCATTGTGCTTGTTCCTCAAAAGCTCGTGGTAAAGCCGCAAAGTCGAGTTAATGGAAACAAAAAATTTTTGACAAATTCTACGAGTTGATGATCTTCGGGGTGATGTAACTCTGGAAATCTATTTTGCTTGTTGGATTTTTTAGCTTGGGTGTATGCTGACGAACCCCTGAAGCTATTTCAAGAAGAATTTCATTGTGCTTGTTCCTCAAAAGCTCGTGGTAAAGCCGCAAAGTCGAGTTAATGGAAACAAAAAATTTTTTGACAAATTCTACGAGTTGATGATCTTCGGGGTGATGTAACTCTGGAAATCTATTTTGCTTGTTGGATTTTTTAGCTTGGGTGTATGCTGACGAACCCCTGAAGCTATTTCAAGAAGAATTTCATTGTGCTTGTTCCTCAAAAGCTCGTGGTAAAGCCGCAAAGTCGAGTTAATGGAAACAAAAAAATTTTTGACAAATTCTACGAGTTGATGATCTTCGGGGTGATGTAACTCTGGAAATCTATTTTGCTTGTTGGATTTTTTAGCTTGGGTGTATGCTGACGAACCCCTGAAGCTATTTCAAGAAGAATTTCATTGTGCTTGTTCCTCAAAAGCTCGTGGTAAAGCCGCAAAGTCGAGTTAATGGAAACAAAAAATTTTTTGACAAATTCTACGAGTTGATGATCTTCGGGGTGATGTAACTCTGGAAATCTATTTTGCTTGTTGGATTTTTTAGCTTGGGTGTATGCTGACGAACCCCTGAAGCTATTTCAAGAAGAATTTCATTGTGCTTGTTCCTCAAAAGCTCGTGGTAAAGCCGCAAAGTCGAGTTAATGGAAACAAAAAATTTTTTGACAAATTCTACGAGTTGATGATCTTCGGGGTGATGTAACTCTGGAAATCTATTTTGCTTGTTGGATTTTTTAGCTTGGGTGTATGCTGACGAACCCCTGAAGCTATTTCAAGAAGAATTTCATTGTGCTTGTTCCTCAAAAGCTCGTGGTAAAGCCGCAAAGTCGAGTTAATGGAAACAAAAAATTTTTGACAAATTCTACGAGTTGATGATCTTCGGGGTGATGTAACTCTGGAAATCTATTTTGCTTGTTGGATTTTTTAGCTTGGGTGTATGCTGACGAACCCCTGAAGCTATTTCAAGAAGAATTTCATTGTGCTTGTTCCTCAAAAGCTCGTGGTAAAGCCGCAAAGTCGAGTTAATGGAAACAAAAAAATTTTTGACAAATTCTACGAGTTGATGATCTTCGGGGTGATGTAACTCTGGAAATCTATTTTGCTTGTTGGATTTTTTAGCTTGGGTGTATGCTGACGAACCCCTGAAGCTATTTCAAGAAGAATTTCATTGTGCTTGTTCCTCAAAAGCTCGTGGTAAAGCCGCAAAGTCGAGTTAATGGAAACAAAAAATTTTTGACAAATTCTACGAGTTGATGATCTTCGGGGTGATGTAACTCTGGAAATCTATTTTGCTTGTTGGATTTTTTAGCTTGGGTGTATGCTGACGAACCCCTGAAGCTATTTCAAGAAGAATTTCATTGTGCTTGTTCCTCAAAAGCTCGTGGTAAAGCCGCAAAGTCGAGTTAATGGAAACAAAAAAATTTTTGACAAATTCTACGAGTTGATGATCTTCGGGGTGATGTAACTCTGGAAATCTATTTTGCTTGTTGGATTTTTTAGCTTGGGTGTATGCTGACGAACCCCTGAAGCTATTTCAAGAAGAATTTCATTGTGCTTGTTCCTCAAAAGCTCGTGGTAAAGCCGCAAAGTCGAGTTAATGGAAACAAAAAATTTTTGACAAATTCTACGAGTTGATGATCTTCGGGGTGATGTAACTCTGGAAATCTATTTTGCTTGTTGGATTTTTTAGCTTGGGTGTATGCTGACGAACCCCTGAAGCTATTTCAAGAAGAATTTCATTGTGCTTGTTCCTCAAAAGCTCGTGGTAAAGCCGCAAAGTCGAGTTAATGGAAACAAAAAATTTTTTGACAAATTCTACGAGTTGATGATCTTCGGGGTGATGTAACTCTGGAAATCTATTTTGCTTGTTGGATTTTTTAGCTTGGGTGTATGCTGACGAACCCCTGAAGCTATTTCAAGAAGAATTTCATTGTGCTTGTTCCTCAAAAGCTCGTGGTAAAGCCGCAAAGTCGAGTTAATGGAAACAAAAAATTTTTGACAAATTCTACGAGTTGATGATCTTCGGGGTGATGTAACTCTGGAAATCTATTTTGCTTGTTGGATTTTTTAGCTTGGGTGTATGCTGACGAACCCCTGAAGCTATTTCAAGAAGAATTTCATTGTGCTTGTTCCTCAAAAGCTCGTGGTAAAGCCGCAAAGTCGAGTTAATGGAAACAAAAAAATTTTTGACAAATTCTACGAGTTGATGATCTTCGGGGTGATGTAACTCTGGAAATCTATTTTGCTTGTTGGATTTTTTAGCTTGGGTGTATGCTGACGAACCCCTGAAGCTATTTCAAGAAGAATTTCATTGTGCTTGTTCCTCAAAAGCTCGTGGTAAAGCCGCAAAGTCGAGTTAATGGAAACAAAAATTTTTTGACAAATTCTACGAGTTGATGATCTTCGGGGTGATGTAACTCTGGAAATCTATTTTGCTTGTTGGATTTTTTAGCTTGGGTGTATGCTGACGAACCCCTGAAGCTATTTCAAGAAGAATTTCATTGTGCTTGTTCCTCAAAAGCTCGTGGTAAAGCCGCAAAGTCGAGTTAATGGAAACAAAAAATTTTTTGACAAATTCTACGAGTTGATGATCTTCGGGGTGATGTAACTCTGGAAATCTATTTTGCTTGTTGGATTTTTTAGCTTGGGTGTATGCTGACGAACCCCTGAAGCTATTTCAAGAAGAATTTCATTGTGCTTGTTCCTCAAAAGCTCGTGGTAAAGCCGCAAAGTCGAGTTAATGGAAACAAAAAATTTTTTGACAAATTCTACGAGTTGATGATCTTCGGGGTGATGTAACTCTGGAAATCTATTTTGCTTGTTGGATTTTTTAGCTTGGGTGTATGCTGACGAACCCCTGAAGCTATTTCAAGAAGAATTTCATTGTGCTTGTTCCTCAAAAGCTCGTGGTAAAGCCGCAAAGTCGAGTTAATGGAAACAAAAAATTTTTTGACAAATTCTACGAGTTGATGATCTTCGGGGTGATGTAACTCTGGAAATCTATTTTGCTTGTTGGATTTTTTAGCTTGGGTGTATGCTGACGAACCCCTGAAGCTATTTCAAGAAGAATTTCATTGTGCTTGTTCCTCAAAAGCTCGTGGTAAAGCCGCAAAGTCGAGTTAATGGAAACAAAAAAATTTTTGACAAATTCTACGAGTTGATGATCTTCGGGGTGATGTAACTCTGGAAATCTATTTTGCTTGTTGGATTTTTTAGCTTGGGTGTATGCTGACGAACCCCTGAAGCTATTTCAAGAAGAATTTCATTGTGCTTGTTCCTCAAAAGCTCGTGGTAAAGCCGCAAAGTCGAGTTAATGGAAACAAAAAATTTTTGACAAATTCTACGAGTTGATGATCTTCGGGGTGATGTAACTCTGGAAATCTATTTTGCTTGTTGGATTTTTTAGCTTGGGTGTATGCTGACGAACCCCTGAAGCTATTTCAAGAAGAATTTCATTGTGCTTGTTCCTCAAAAGCTCGTGGTAAAGCCGCAAAGTCGAGTTAATGGAAACAAAAAATTTTTTGACAAATTCTACGAGTTGATGATCTTCGGGGTGATGTAACTCTGGAAATCTATTTTGCTTGTTGGATTTTTTAGCTTGGGTGTATGCTGACGAACCCCTGAAGCTATTTCAAGAAGAATTTCATTGTGCTTGTTCCTCAAAAGCTCGTGGTAAAGCCGCAAAGTCGAGTTAATGGAAACAAAAAATTTTTGACAAATTCTACGAGTTGATGATCTTCGGGGTGATGTAACTCTGGAAATCTATTTTGCTTGTTGGATTTTTTAGCTTGGGTGTATGCTGACGAACCCCTGAAGCTATTTCAAGAAGAATTTCATTGTGCTTGTTCCTCAAAAGCTCGTGGTAAAGCCGCAAAGTCGAGTTAATGGAAACAAAAAATTTTTTGACAAATTCTACGAGTTGATGATCTTCGGGGTGATGTAACTCTGGAAATCTATTTTGCTTGTTGGATTTTTTAGCTTGGGTGTATGCTGACGAACCCCTGAAGCTATTTCAAGAAGAATTTCATTGTGCTTGTTCCTCAAAAGCTCGTGGTAAAGCCGCAAAGTCGAGTTAATGGAAACAAAAAATTTTTGACAAATTCTACGAGTTGATGATCTTCGGGGTGATGTAACTCTGGAAATCTATTTTGCTTGTTGGATTTTTTAGCTTGGGTGTATGCTGACGAACCCCTGAAGCTATTTCAAGAAGAATTTCATTGTGCTTGTTCCTCAAAAGCTCGTGGTAAAGCCGCAAAGTCGAGTTAATGGAAACAAAAAATTTTTGACAAATTCTACGAGTTGATGATCTTCGGGGTGATGTAACTCTGGAAATCTATTTTGCTTGTTGGATTTTTTAGCTTGGGTGTATGCTGACGAACCCCTGAAGCTATTTCAAGAAGAATTTCATTGTGCTTGTTCCTCAAAAGCTCGTGGTAAAGCCGCAAAGTCGAGTTAATGGAAACAAAAAATTTTTTGACAAATTCTACGAGTTGATGATCTTCGGGGTGATGTAACTCTGGAAATCTATTTTGCTTGTTGGATTTTTTAGCTTGGGTGTATGCTGACGAACCCCTGAAGCTATTTCAAGAAGAATTTCATTGTGCTTGTTCCTCAAAAGCTCGTGGTAAAGCCGCAAAGTCGAGTTAATGCTTGTTGGATCTATTTTTTTTTTCATTGTGCTTGTTCCTCAAAAGCTCGTGGTAAAGCCGCAAAGTCGAGTTAATGGAAACAAAAAATTTTTTGACAAATTCTACGAGTTGATGATCTTCGGGGTGATGTAACTCTGGAAATCTATTTTGCTTGTTGGATTTTTTAGCTTGGGTGTATGCTGACGAACCCCTGAAGCTATTTCAAGAAGAATTTCATTGTGCTTGTTCCTCAAAAGCTCGTGGTAAAGCCGCAAAGTCGAGTTAATGGAAACAAAAAAATTTTTGACAAATTCTACGAGTTGATGATCTTCGGGGTGATGTAACTCTGGAAATCTATTTTGCTTGTTGGATTTTTTAGCTTGGGTGTATGCTGACGAACCCCTGAAGCTATTTCAAGAAGAATTTCATTGTGCTTGTTCCTCAAAAGCTCGTGGTAAAGCCGCAAAGTCGAGTTAATGGAAACAAAAAATTTTTTGACAAATTCTACGAGTTGATGATCTTCGGGGTGATGTAACTCTGGAAATCTATTTTGCTTGTTGGATTTTTTAGCTTGGGTGTATGCTGACGAACCCCTGAAGCTATTTCAAGAAGAATTTCATTGTGCTTGTTCCTCAAAAGCTCGTGGTAAAGCCGCAAAGTCGAGTTAATGGAAACAAAAAATTTTTGACAAATTCTACGAGTTGATGATCTTCGGGGTGATGTAACTCTGGAAATCTATTTTGCTTGTTGGATTTTTTAGCTTGGGTGTATGCTGACGAACCCCTGAAGCTATTTCAAGAAGAATTTCATTGTGCTTGTTCCTCAAAAGCTCGTGGTAAAGCCGCAAAGTCGAGTTAATGGAAACAAAAATTTTTTGACAAATTCTACGAGTTGATGATCTTCGGGGTGATGTAACTCTGGAAATCTATTTTGCTTGTTGGATTTTTTAGCTTGGGTGTATGCTGACGAACCCCTGAAGCTATTTCAAGAAGAATTTCATTGTGCTTGTTCCTCAAAAGCTCGTGGTAAAGCCGCAAAGTCGAGTTAATGGAAACAAAAAAATTTTTGACAAATTCTACGAGTTGATGATCTTCGGGGTGATGTAACTCTGGAAATCTATTTTGCTTGTTGGATTTTTTAGCTTGGGTGTATGCTGACGAACCCCTGAAGCTATTTCAAGAAGAATTTCATTGTGCTTGTTCCTCAAAAGCTCGTGGTAAAGCCGCAAAGTCGAGTTAATGGAAACAAAAAATTTTTGACAAATTCTACGAGTTGATGATCTTCGGGGTGATGTAACTCTGGAAATCTATTTTGCTTGTTGGATTTTTTAGCTTGGGTGTATGCTGACGAACCCCTGAAGCTATTTCAAGAAGAATTTCATTGTGCTTGTTCCTCAAAAGCTCGTGGTAAAGCCGCAAAGTCGAGTTAATGGAAACAAAAAATTTTTTGACAAATTCTACGAGTTGATGATCTTCGGGGTGATGTAACTCTGGAAATCTATTTTGCTTGTTGGATTTTTTAGCTTGGGTGTATGCTGACGAACCCCTGAAGCTATTTCAAGAAGAATTTCATTGTGCTTGTTCCTCAAAAGCTCGTGGTAAAGCCGCAAAGTCGAGTTAATGGAAACAAAAAAATTTTGACAAATTCTACGAGTTGATGATCTTCGGGGTGATGTAACTCTGGAAATCTATTTTGCTTGTTGGATTTTTTAGCTTGGGTGTATGCTGACGAACCCCTGAAGCTATTTCAAGAAGAATTTCATTGTGCTTGTTCCTCAAAAGCTCGTGGTAAAGCCGCAAAGTCGAGTTAATGGAAACAAAAATTTTTTGACAAATTCTACGAGTTGATGATCTTCGGGGTGATGTAACTCTGGAAATCTATTTTGCTTGTTGGATTTTTTAGCTTGGGTGTATGCTGACGAACCCCTGAAGCTATTTCAAGAAGAATTTCATTGTGCTTGTTCCTCAAAAGCTCGTGGTAAAGCCGCAAAGTCGAGTTAATGGAAACAAAAAATTTTTTGACAAATTCTACGAGTTGATGATCTTCGGGGTGATGTAACTCTGGAAATCTATTTTGCTTGTTGGATTTTTTAGCTTGGGTGTATGCTGACGAACCCCTGAAGCTATTTCAAGAAGAATTTCATTGTGCTTGTTCCTCAAAAGCTCGTGGTAAAGCCGCAAAGTCGAGTTAATGGAAACAAAAAAATTTTTGACAAATTCTACGAGTTGATGATCTTCGGGGTGATGTAACTCTGGAAATCTATTTTGCTTGTTGGATTTTTTAGCTTGGGTGTATGCTGACGAACCCCTGAAGCTATTTCAAGAAGAATTTCATTGTGCTTGTTCCTCAAAAGCTCGTGGTAAAGCCGCAAAGTCGAGTTAATGGAAACAAAAAATTTTTGACAAATTCTACGAGTTGATGATCTTCGGGGTGATGTAACTCTGGAAATCTATTTTGCTTGTTGGATTTTTTAGCTTGGGTGTATGCTGACGAACCCCTGAAGCTATTTCAAGAAGAATTTCATTGTGCTTGTTCCTCAAAAGCTCGTGGTAAAGCCGCAAAGTCGAGTTAATGGAAACAAAAAATTTTTGACAAATTCTACGAGTTGATGATCTTCGGGGTGATGTAACTCTGGAAATCTATTTTGCTTGTTGGATTTTTTAGCTTGGGTGTATGCTGACGAACCCCTGAAGCTATTTCAAGAAGAATTTCATTGTGCTTGTTCCTCAAAAGCTCGTGGTAAAGCCGCAAAGTCGAGTTAATGGAAACAAAAAATTTTTTGACAAATTCTACGAGTTGATGATCTTCGGGGTGATGTAACTCTGGAAATCTATTTTGCTTGTTGGATTTTTTAGCTTGGGTGTATGCTGACGAACCCCTGAAGCTATTTCAAGAAGAATTTCATTGTGCTTGTTCCTCAAAAGCTCGTGGTAAAGCCGCAAAGTCGAGTTAATGGAAACAAAAAAATTTTTGACAAATTCTACGAGTTGATGATCTTCGGGGTGATGTAACTCTGGAAATCTATTTTGCTTGTTGGATTTTTTAGCTTGGGTGTATGCTGACGAACCCCTGAAGCTATTTCAAGAAGAATTTCATTGTGCTTGTTCCTCAAAAGCTCGTGGTAAAGCCGCAAAGTCGAGTTAATGGAAACAAAAAAATTTTGACAAATTCTACGAGTTGATGATCTTCGGGGTGATGTAACTCTGGAAATCTATTTTGCTTGTTGGATTTTTTAGCTTGGGTGTATGCTGACGAACCCCTGAAGCTATTTCAAGAAGAATTTCATTGTGCTTGTTCCTCAAAAGCTCGTGGTAAAGCCGCAAAGTCGAGTTAATGGAAACAAAAAATTTTTTGACAAATTCTACGAGTTGATGATCTTCGGGGTGATGTAACTCTGGAAATCTATTTTGCTTGTTGGATTTTTTAGCTTGGGTGTATGCTGACGAACCCCTGAAGCTATTTCAAGAAGAATTTCATTGTGCTTGTTCCTCAAAAGCTCGTGGTAAAGCCGCAAAGTCGAGTTAATGGAAACAAAAAATTTTTTGACAAATTCTACGAGTTGATGATCTTCGGGGTGATGTAACTCTGGAAATCTATTTTGCTTGTTGGATTTTTTAGCTTGGGTGTATGCTGACGAACCCCTGAAGCTATTTCAAGAAGAATTTCATTGTGCTTGTTCCTCAAAAGCTCGTGGTAAAGCCGCAAAGTCGAGTTAATGGAAACAAAAAAATTTTTGACAAATTCTACGAGTTGATGATCTTCGGGGTGATGTAACTCTGGAAATCTATTTTGCTTGTTGGATTTTTTAGCTTGGGTGTATGCTGACGAACCCCTGAAGCTATTTCAAGAAGAATTTCATTGTGCTTGTTCCTCAAAAGCTCGTGGTAAAGCCGCAAAGTCGAGTTAATGGAAACAAAAAAATTTTGACAAATTCTACGAGTTGATGATCTTCGGGGTGATGTAACTCTGGAAATCTATTTTGCTTGTTGGATTTTTTAGCTTGGGTGTATGCTGACGAACCCCTGAAGCTATTTCAAGAAGAATTTCATTGTGCTTGTTCCTCAAAAGCTCGTGGTAAAGCCGCAAAGTCGAGTTAATGGAAACAAAAAATTTTTTGACAAATTCTACGAGTTGATGATCTTCGGGGTGATGTAACTCTGGAAATCTATTTTGCTTGTTGGATTTTTTAGCTTGGGTGTATGCTGACGAACCCCTGAAGCTATTTCAAGAAGAATTTCATTGTGCTTGTTCCTCAAAAGCTCGTGGTAAAGCCGCAAAGTCGAGTTAATGGAAACAAAAAATTTTTTGACAAATTCTACGAGTTGATGATCTTCGGGGTGATGTAACTCTGGAAATCTATTTTGCTTGTTGGATTTTTTAGCTTGGGTGTATGCTGACGAACCCCTGAAGCTATTTCAAGAAGAATTTCATTGTGCTTGTTCCTCAAAAGCTCGTGGTAAAGCCGCAAAGTCGAGTTAATGGAAACAAAAAATTTTTTGACAAATTCTACGAGTTGATGATCTTCGGGGTGATGTAACTCTGGAAATCTATTTTGCTTGTTGGATTTTTTAGCTTGGGTGTATGCTGACGAACCCCTGAAGCTATTTCAAGAAGAATTTCATTGTGCTTGTTCCTCAAAAGCTCGTGGTAAAGCCGCAAAGTCGAGTTAATGGAAACAAAAAATTTTTTGACAAATTCTACGAGTTGATGATCTTCGGGGTGATGTAACTCTGGAAATCTATTTTGCTTGTTGGATTTTTTAGCTTGGGTGTATGCTGACGAACCCCTGAAGCTATTTCAAGAAGAATTTCATTGTGCTTGTTCCTCAAAAGCTCGTGGTAAAGCCGCAAAGTCGAGTTAATGGAAACAAAAAATTTTTGACAAATTCTACGAGTTGATGATCTTCGGGGTGATGTAACTCTGGAAATCTATTTTGCTTGTTGGATTTTTTAGCTTGGGTGTATGCTGACGAACCCCTGAAGCTATTTCAAGAAGAATTTCATTGTGCTTGTTCCTCAAAAGCTCGTGGTAAAGCCGCAAAGTCGAGTTAATGGAAACAAAAAAATTTTTGACAAATTCTACGAGTTGATGATCTTCGGGGTGATGTAACTCTGGAAATCTATTTTGCTTGTTGGATTTTTTAGCTTGGGTGTATGCTGACGAACCCCTGAAGCTATTTCAAGAAGAATTTCATTGTGCTTGTTCCTCAAAAGCTCGTGGTAAAGCCGCAAAGTCGAGTTAATGGAAACAAAAAAATTTTTGACAAATTCTACGAGTTGATGATCTTCGGGGTGATGTAACTCTGGAAATCTATTTTGCTTGTTGGATTTTTTAGCTTGGGTGTATGCTGACGAACCCCTGAAGCTATTTCAAGAAGAATTTCATTGTGCTTGTTCCTCAAAAGCTCGTGGTAAAGCCGCAAAGTCGAGTTAATGGAAACAAAAAATTTTTTGACAAATTCTACGAGTTGATGATCTTCGGGGTGATGTAACTCTGGAAATCTATTTTGCTTGTTGGATTTTTTAGCTTGGGTGTATGCTGACGAACCCCTGAAGCTATTTCAAGAAGAATTTCATTGTGCTTGTTCCTCAAAAGCTCGTGGTAAAGCCGCAAAGTCGAGTTAATGGAAACAAAAAAATTTTTGACAAATTCTACGAGTTGATGATCTTCGGGGTGATGTAACTCTGGAAATCTATTTTGCTTGTTGGATTTTTTAGCTTGGGTGTATGCTGACGAACCCCTGAAGCTATTTCAAGAAGAATTTCATTGTGCTTGTTCCTCAAAAGCTCGTGGTAAAGCCGCAAAGTCGAGTTAATGGAAACAAAAAAATTTTTGACAAATTCTACGAGTTGATGATCTTCGGGGTGATGTAACTCTGGAAATCTATTTTGCTTGTTGGATTTTTTAGCTTGGGTGTATGCTGACGAACCCCTGAAGCTATTTCAAGAAGAATTTCATTGTGCTTGTTCCTCAAAAGCTCGTGGTAAAGCCGCAAAGTCGAGTTAATGGAAACAAAAAAATTTTTGACAAATTCTACGAGTTGATGATCTTCGGGGTGATGTAACTCTGGAAATCTATTTTGCTTGTTGGATTTTTTAGCTTGGGTGTATGCTGACGAACCCCTGAAGCTATTTCAAGAAGAATTTCATTGTGCTTGTTCCTCAAAAGCTCGTGGTAAAGCCGCAAAGTCGAGTTAATGGAAACAAAAAAATTTTTGACAAATTCTACGAGTTGATGATCTTCGGGGTGATGTAACTCTGGAAATCTATTTTGCTTGTTGGATTTTTTAGCTTGGGTGTATGCTGACGAACCCCTGAAGCTATTTCAAGAAGAATTTCATTGTGCTTGTTCCTCAAAAGCTCGTGGTAAAGCCGCAAAGTCGAGTTAATGGAAACAAAAAAATTTTTTGACAAATTCTACGAGTTGATGATCTTCGGGGTGATGTAACTCTGGAAATCTATTTTGCTTGTTGGATTTTTTAGCTTGGGTGTATGCTGACGAACCCCTGAAGCTATTTCAAGAAGAATTTCATTGTGCTTGTTCCTCAAAAGCTCGTGGTAAAGCCGCAAAGTCGAGTTAATGGAAACAAAAAATTTTTTGACAAATTCTACGAGTTGATGATCTTCGGGGTGATGTAACTCTGGAAATCTATTTTGCTTGTTGGATTTTTTAGCTTGGGTGTATGCTGACGAACCCCTGAAGCTATTTCAAGAAGAATTTCATTGTGCTTGTTCCTCAAAAGCTCGTGGTAAAGCCGCAAAGTCGAGTTAATGGAAACAAAAAATTTTTTGACAAATTCTACGAGTTGATGATCTTCGGGGTGATGTAACTCTGGAAATCTATTTTGCTTGTTGGATTTTTTAGCTTGGGTGTATGCTGACGAACCCCTGAAGCTATTTCAAGAAGAATTTCATTGTGCTTGTTCCTCAAAAGCTCGTGGTAAAGCCGCAAAGTCGAGTTAATGGAAACAAAAAATTTTTGACAAATTCTACGAGTTGATGATCTTCGGGGTGATGTAACTCTGGAAATCTATTTTGCTTGTTGGATTTTTTAGCTTGGGTGTATGCTGACGAACCCCTGAAGCTATTTCAAGAAGAATTTCATTGTGCTTGTTCCTCAAAAGCTCGTGGTAAAGCCGCAAAGTCGAGTTAATGGAAACAAAAAAATTTTTTGACAAATTCTACGAGTTGATGATCTTCGGGGTGATGTAACTCTGGAAATCTATTTTGCTTGTTGGATTTTTTAGCTTGGGTGTATGCTGACGAACCCCTGAAGCTATTTCAAGAAGAATTTCATTGTGCTTGTTCCTCAAAAGCTCGTGGTAAAGCCGCAAAGTCGAGTTAATGGAAACAAAAAAATTTTTGACAAATTCTACGAGTTGATGATCTTCGGGGTGATGTAACTCTGGAAATCTATTTTGCTTGTTGGATTTTTTAGCTTGGGTGTATGCTGACGAACCCCTGAAGCTATTTCAAGAAGAATTTCATTGTGCTTGTTCCTCAAAAGCTCGTGGTAAAGCCGCAAAGTCGAGTTAATGGAAACAAAAAAATTTTTGACAAATTCTACGAGTTGATGATCTTCGGGGTGATGTAACTCTGGAAATCTATTTTGCTTGTTGGATTTTTTAGCTTGGGTGTATGCTGACGAACCCCTGAAGCTATTTCAAGAAGAATTTCATTGTGCTTGTTCCTCAAAAGCTCGTGGTAAAGCCGCAAAGTCGAGTTAATGGAAACAAAAAATTTTTTGACAAATTCTACGAGTTGATGATCTTCGGGGTGATGTAACTCTGGAAATCTATTTTGCTTGTTGGATTTTTTAGCTTGGGTGTATGCTGACGAACCCCTGAAGCTATTTCAAGAAGAATTTCATTGTGCTTGTTCCTCAAAAGCTCGTGGTAAAGCCGCAAAGTCGAGTTAATGGAAACAAAAAATTTTTTGACAAATTCTACGAGTTGATGATCTTCGGGGTGATGTAACTCTGGAAATCTATTTTGCTTGTTGGATTTTTTAGCTTGGGTGTATGCTGACGAACCCCTGAAGCTATTTCAAGAAGAATTTCATTGTGCTTGTTCCTCAAAAGCTCGTGGTAAAGCCGCAAAGTCGAGTTAATGGAAACAAAAATTTTTTGACAAATTCTACGAGTTGATGATCTTCGGGGTGATGTAACTCTGGAAATCTATTTTGCTTGTTGGATTTTTTAGCTTGGGTGTATGCTGACGAACCCCTGAAGCTATTTCAAGAAGAATTTCATTGTGCTTGTTCCTCAAAAGCTCGTGGTAAAGCCGCAAAGTCGAGTTAATGGAAACAAAAAATTTTTGACAAATTCTACGAGTTGATGATCTTCGGGGTGATGTAACTCTGGAAATCTATTTTGCTTGTTGGATTTTTTAGCTTGGGTGTATGCTGACGAACCCCTGAAGCTATTTCAAGAAGAATTTCATTGTGCTTGTTCCTCAAAAGCTCGTGGTAAAGCCGCAAAGTCGAGTTAATGGAAACAAAAAAATTTTTGACAAATTCTACGAGTTGATGATCTTCGGGGTGATGTAACTCTGGAAATCTATTTTGCTTGTTGGATTTTTTAGCTTGGGTGTATGCTGACGAACCCCTGAAGCTATTTCAAGAAGAATTTCATTGTGCTTGTTCCTCAAAAGCTCGTGGTAAAGCCGCAAAGTCGAGTTAATGGAAACAAAAAAATTTTTGACAAATTCTACGAGTTGATGATCTTCGGGGTGATGTAACTCTGGAAATCTATTTTGCTTGTTGGATTTTTTAGCTTGGGTGTATGCTGACGAACCCCTGAAGCTATTTCAAGAAGAATTTCATTGTGCTTGTTCCTCAAAAGCTCGTGGTAAAGCCGCAAAGTCGAGTTAATGGAAACAAAAAAATTTTTGACAAATTCTACGAGTTGATGATCTTCGGGGTGATGTAACTCTGGAAATCTATTTTGCTTGTTGGATTTTTTAGCTTGGGTGTATGCTGACGAACCCCTGAAGCTATTTCAAGAAGAATTTCATTGTGCTTGTTCCTCAAAAGCTCGTGGTAAAGCCGCAAAGTCGAGTTAATGGAAACAAAAAATTTTTTGACAAATTCTACGAGTTGATGATCTTCGGGGTGATGTAACTCTGGAAATCTATTTTGCTTGTTGGATTTTTTAGCTTGGGTGTATGCTGACGAACCCCTGAAGCTATTTCAAGAAGAATTTCATTGTGCTTGTTCCTCAAAAGCTCGTGGTAAAGCCGCAAAGTCGAGTTAATGGAAACAAAAAAATTTTTGACAAATTCTACGAGTTGATGATCTTCGGGGTGATGTAACTCTGGAAATCTATTTTGCTTGTTGGATTTTTTAGCTTGGGTGTATGCTGACGAACCCCTGAAGCTATTTCAAGAAGAATTTCATTGTGCTTGTTCCTCAAAAGCTCGTGGTAAAGCCGCAAAGTCGAGTTAATGGAAACAAAAAAAATTTTGACAAATTCTACGAGTTGATGATCTTCGGGGTGATGTAACTCTGGAAATCTATTTTGCTTGTTGGATTTTTTAGCTTGGGTGTATGCTGACGAACCCCTGAAGCTATTTCAAGAAGAATTTCATTGTGCTTGTTCCTCAAAAGCTCGTGGTAAAGCCGCAAAGTCGAGT
Organism: Daphnia galeata; assembly: GCA_030770115.1. Taxonomy (NCBI): domain Eukaryota; kingdom Metazoa; phylum Arthropoda; class Branchiopoda; order Diplostraca; family Daphniidae; genus Daphnia; species Daphnia galeata. The sequence goes on from JAUANT010000107.1 coordinate 30,669, forward strand.
TAATGGAAACAAAAAATTTTTGACAAATTCTACGAGTTGATGATCTTCGGGGTGATGTAACTCTGGAAATCTATTTTGCTTGTTGGATTTTTTAGCTTGGGTGTATGCTGACGAACCCCTGAAGCTATTTCAAGAAGAATTTCATTGTGCTTGTTCCTCAAAAGCTCGTGGTAAAGCCGCAAAGTCGAGTTAATGGAAACAAAAAATTTTTTGACAAATTCTACGAGTTGATGATCTTCGGGGTGATGTAACTCTGGAAATCTATTTTGCTTGTTGGATTTTTTAGCTTGGGTGTATGCTGACGAACCCCTGAAGCTATTTCAAGAAGAATTTCATTGTGCTTGTTCCTCAAAAGCTCGTGGTAAAGCCGCAAAGTCGAGTTAATGGAAACAAAAAAATTTTTGACAAATTCTACGAGTTGATGATCTTCGGGGTGATGTAACTCTGGAAATCTATTTTGCTTGTTGGATTTTTTAGCTTGGGTGTATGCTGACGAACCCCTGAAGCTATTTCAAGAAGAATTTCATTGTGCTTGTTCCTCAAAAGCTCGTGGTAAAGCCGCAAAGTCGAGTTAATGGAAACAAAAAATTTTTGACAAATTCTACGAGTTGATGATCTTCGGGGTGATGTAACTCTGGAAATCTATTTTGCTTGTTGGATTTTTTAGCTTGGGTGTATGCTGACGAACCCCTGAAGCTATTTCAAGAAGAATTTCATTGTGCTTGTTCCTCAAAAGCTCGTGGTAAAGCCGCAAAGTCGAGTTAATGGAAACAAAAAATTTTTGACAAATTCTACGAGTTGATGATCTTCGGGGTGATGTAACTCTGGAAATCTATTTTGCTTGTTGGATTTTTTAGCTTGGGTGTATGCTGACGAACCCCTGAAGCTATTTCAAGAAGAATTTCATTGTGCTTGTTCCTCAAAAGCTCGTGGTAAAGCCGCAAAGTCGAGTTAATGGAAACAAAAAATTTTTTGACAAATTCTACGAGTTGATGATCTTCGGGGTGATGTAACTCTGGAAATCTATTTTGCTTGTTGGATTTTTTAGCTTGGGTGTATGCTGACGAACCCCTGAAGCTATTTCAAGAAGAATTTCATTGTGCTTGTTCCTCAAAAGCTCGTGGTAAAGCCGCAAAGTCGAGTTAATGGAAACAAAAAATTTTTTGACAAATTCTACGAGTTGATGATCTTCGGGGTGATGTAACTCTGGAAATCTATTTTGCTTGTTGGATTTTTTAGCTTGGGTGTATGCTGACGAACCCCTGAAGCTATTTCAAGAAGAATTTCATTGTGCTTGTTCCTCAAAAGCTCGTGGTAAAGCCGCAAAGTCGAGTTAATGGAAACAAAAAATTTTTTGACAAATTCTACGAGTTGATGATCTTCGGGGTGATGTAACTCTGGAAATCTATTTTGCTTGTTGGATTTTTTAGCTTGGGTGTATGCTGACGAACCCCTGAAGCTATTTCAAGAAGAATTTCATTGTGCTTGTTCCTCAAAAGCTCGTGGTAAAGCCGCAAAGTCGAGTTAATGGAAACAAAAAAATTTTTTGACAAATTCTACGAGTTGATGATCTTCGGGGTGATGTAACTCTGGAAATCTATTTTGCTTGTTGGATTTTTTAGCTTGGGTGTATGCTGACGAACCCCTGAAGCTATTTCAAGAAGAATTTCATTGTGCTTGTTCCTCAAAAGCTCGTGGTAAAGCCGCAAAGTCGAGTTAATGGAAACAAAAAATTTTTGACAAATTCTACGAGTTGATGATCTTCGGGGTGATGTAACTCTGGAAATCTATTTTGCTTGTTGGATTTTTTAGCTTGGGTGTATGCTGACGAACCCCTGAAGCTATTTCAAGAAGAATTTCATTGTGCTTGTTCCTCAAAAGCTCGTGGTAAAGCCGCAAAGTCGAGTTAATGGAAACAAAAAAATTTTTGACAAATTCTACGAGTTGATGATCTTCGGGGTGATGTAACTCTGGAAATCTATTTTGCTTGTTGGATTTTTTAGCTTGGGTGTATGCTGACGAACCCCTGAAGCTATTTCAAGAAGAATTTCATTGTGCTTGTTCCTCAAAAGCTCGTGGTAAAGCCGCAAAGTCGAGTTAATGGAAACAAAAAAATTTTGACAAATTCTACGAGTTGATGATCTTCGGGGTGATGTAACTCTGGAAATCTATTTTGCTTGTTGGATTTTTTAGCTTGGGTGTATGCTGACGAACCCCTGAAGCTATTTCAAGAAGAATTTCATTGTGCTTGTTCCTCAAAAGCTCGTGGTAAAGCCGCAAAGTCGAGTTAATGGAAACAAAAAATTTTTGACAAATTCTACGAGTTGATGATCTTCGGGGTGATGTAACTCTGGAAATCTATTTTGCTTGTTGGATTTTTTAGCTTGGGTGTATGCTGACGAACCCCTGAAGCTATTTCAAGAAGAATTTCATTGTGCTTGTTCCTCAAAAGCTCGTGGTAAAGCCGCAAAGTCGAGTTAATGGAAACAAAAAAATTTTTGACAAATTCTACGAGTTGATGATCTTCGGGGTGATGTAACTCTGGAAATCTATTTTGCTTGTTGGATTTTTTAGCTTGGGTGTATGCTGACGAACCCCTGAAGCTATTTCAAGAAGAATTTCATTGTGCTTGTTCCTCAAAAGCTCGTGGTAAAGCCGCAAAGTCGAGTTAATGGAAACAAAAAATTTTTGACAAATTCTACGAGTTGATGATCTTCGGGGTGATGTAACTCTGGAAATCTATTTTGCTTGTTGGATTTTTTAGCTTGGGTGTATGCTGACGAACCCCTGAAGCTATTTCAAGAAGAATTTCATTGTGCTTGTTCCTCAAAAGCTCGTGGTAAAGCCGCAAAGTCGAGTTAATGGAAACAAAAAATTTTTTGACAAATTCTACGAGTTGATGATCTTCGGGGTGATGTAACTCTGGAAATCTATTTTGCTTGTTGGATTTTTTAGCTTGGGTGTATGCTGACGAACCCCTGAAGCTATTTCAAGAAGAATTTCATTGTGCTTGTTCCTCAAAAGCTCGTGGTAAAGCCGCAAAGTCGAGTTAATGGAAACAAAAAAATTTTTGACAAATTCTACGAGTTGATGATCTTCGGGGTGATGTAACTCTGGAAATCTATTTTGCTTGTTGGATTTTTTAGCTTGGGTGTATGCTGACGAACCCCTGAAGCTATTTCAAGAAGAATTTCATTGTGCTTGTTCCTCAAAAGCTCGTGGTAAAGCCGCAAAGTCGAGTTAATGGAAACAAAAAATTTTTTGACAAATTCTACGAGTTGATGATCTTCGGGGTGATGTAACTCTGGAAATCTATTTTGCTTGTTGGATTTTTTAGCTTGGGTGTATGCTGACGAACCCCTGAAGCTATTTCAAGAAGAATTTCATTGTGCTTGTTCCTCAAAAGCTCGTGGTAAAGCCGCAAAGTCGAGTTAATGGAAACAAAAAATTTTTGACAAATTCTACGAGTTGATGATCTTCGGGGTGATGTAACTCTGGAAATCTATTTTGCTTGTTGGATTTTTTAGCTTGGGTGTATGCTGACGAACCCCTGAAGCTATTTCAAGAAGAATTTCATTGTGCTTGTTCCTCAAAAGCTCGTGGTAAAGCCGCAAAGTCGAGTTAATGGAAACAAAAAAATTTTTGACAAATTCTACGAGTTGATGATCTTCGGGGTGATGTAACTCTGGAAATCTATTTTGCTTGTTGGATTTTTTAGCTTGGGTGTATGCTGACGAACCCCTGAAGCTATTTCAAGAAGAATTTCATTGTGCTTGTTCCTCAAAAGCTCGTGGTAAAGCCGCAAAGTCGAGTTAATGGAAACAAAAAATTTTTGACAAATTCTACGAGTTGATGATCTTCGGGGTGATGTAACTCTGGAAATCTATTTTGCTTGTTGGATTTTTTAGCTTGGGTGTATGCTGACGAACCCCTGAAGCTATTTCAAGAAGAATTTCATTGTGCTTGTTCCTCAAAAGCTCGTGGTAAAGCCGCAAAGTCGAGTTAATGGAAACAAAAAATTTTTTGACAAATTCTACGAGTTGATGATCTTCGGGGTGATGTAACTCTGGAAATCTATTTTGCTTGTTGGATTTTTTAGCTTGGGTGTATGCTGACGAACCCCTGAAGCTATTTCAAGAAGAATTTCATTGTGCTTGTTCCTCAAAAGCTCGTGGTAAAGCCGCAAAGTCGAGTTAATGGAAACAAAAAAATTTTTGACAAATTCTACGAGTTGATGATCTTCGGGGTGATGTAACTCTGGAAATCTATTTTGCTTGTTGGATTTTTTAGCTTGGGTGTATGCTGACGAACCCCTGAAGCTATTTCAAGAAGAATTTCATTGTGCTTGTTCCTCAAAAGCTCGTGGTAAAGCCGCAAAGTCGAGTTAATGGAAACAAAAAATTTTTTGACAAATTCTACGAGTTGATGATCTTCGGGGTGATGTAACTCTGGAAATCTATTTTGCTTGTTGGATTTTTTAGCTTGGGTGTATGCTGACGAACCCCTGAAGCTATTTCAAGAAGAATTTCATTGTGCTTGTTCCTCAAAAGCTCGTGGTAAAGCCGCAAAGTCGAGTTAATGGAAACAAAAAATTTTTTGACAAATTCTACGAGTTGATGATCTTCGGGGTGATGTAACTCTGGAAATCTATTTTGCTTGTTGGATTTTTTAGCTTGGGTGTATGCTGACGAACCCCTGAAGCTATTTCAAGAAGAATTTCATTGTGCTTGTTCCTCAAAAGCTCGTGGTAAAGCCGCAAAGTCGAGTTAATGGAAACAAAAAATTTTTGACAAATTCTACGAGTTGATGATCTTCGGGGTGATGTAACTCTGGAAATCTATTTTGCTTGTTGGATTTTTTAGCTTGGGTGTATGCTGACGAACCCCTGAAGCTATTTCAAGAAGAATTTCATTGTGCTTGTTCCTCAAAAGCTCGTGGTAAAGCCGCAAAGTCGAGTTAATGGAAACAAAAAATTTTTTGACAAATTCTACGAGTTGATGATCTTCGGGGTGATGTAACTCTGGAAATCTATTTTGCTTGTTGGATTTTTTAGCTTGGGTGTATGCTGACGAACCCCTGAAGCTATTTCAAGAAGAATTTCATTGTGCTTGTTCCTCAAAAGCTCGTGGTAAAGCCGCAAAGTCGAGTTAATGGAAACAAAAAAATTTTTGACAAATTCTACGAGTTGATGATCTTCGGGGTGATGTAACTCTGGAAATCTATTTTGCTTGTTGGATTTTTTAGCTTGGGTGTATGCTGACGAACCCCTGAAGCTATTTCAAGAAGAATTTCATTGTGCTTGTTCCTCAAAAGCTCGTGGTAAAGCCGCAAAGTCGAGTTAATGGAAACAAAAAATTTTTGACAAATTCTACGAGTTGATGATCTTCGGGGTGATGTAACTCTGGAAATCTATTTTGCTTGTTGGATTTTTTAGCTTGGGTGTATGCTGACGAACCCCTGAAGCTATTTCAAGAAGAATTTCATTGTGCTTGTTCCTCAAAAGCTCGTGGTAAAGCCGCAAAGTCGAGTTAATGGAAACAAAAAATTTTTTGACAAATTCTACGAGTTGATGATCTTCGGGGTGATGTAACTCTGGAAATCTATTTTGCTTGTTGGATTTTTTAGCTTGGGTGTATGCTGACGAACCCCTGAAGCTATTTCAAGAAGAATTTCATTGTGCTTGTTCCTCAAAAGCTCGTGGTAAAGCCGCAAAGTCGAGTTAATGGAAACAAAAAATTTTTGACAAATTCTACGAGTTGATGATCTTCGGGGTGATGTAACTCTGGAAATCTATTTTGCTTGTTGGATTTTTTAGCTTGGGTGTATGCTGACGAACCCCTGAAGCTATTTCAAGAAGAATTTCATTGTGCTTGTTCCTCAAAAGCTCGTGGTAAAGCCGCAAAGTCGAGTTAATGGAAACAAAAAATTTTTGACAAATTCTACGAGTTGATGATCTTCGGGGTGATGTAACTCTGGAAATCTATTTTGCTTGTTGGATTTTTTAGCTTGGGTGTATGCTGACGAACCCCTGAAGCTATTTCAAGAAGAATTTCATTGTGCTTGTTCCTCAAAAGCTCGTGGTAAAGCCGCAAAGTCGAGTTAATGGAAACAAAAAATTTTTGACAAATTCTACGAGTTGATGATCTTCGGGGTGATGTAACTCTGGAAATCTATTTTGCTTGTTGGATTTTTTAGCTTGGGTGTATGCTGACGAACCCCTGAAGCTATTTCAAGAAGAATTTCATTGTGCTTGTTCCTCAAAAGCTCGTGGTAAAGCCGCAAAGTCGAGTTAATGGAAACAAAAAAATTTTTGACAAATTCTACGAGTTGATGATCTTCGGGGTGATGTAACTCTGGAAATCTATTTTGCTTGTTGGATTTTTTAGCTTGGGTGTATGCTGACGAACCCCTGAAGCTATTTCAAGAAGAATTTCATTGTGCTTGTTCCTCAAAAGCTCGTGGTAAAGCCGCAAAGTCGAGTTAATGGAAACAAAAAAATTTTTTGACAAATTCTACGAGTTGATGATCTTCGGGGTGATGTAACTCTGGAAATCTATTTTGCTTGTTGGATTTTTTAGCTTGGGTGTATGCTGACGAACCCCTGAAGCTATTTCAAGAAGAATTTCATTGTGCTTGTTCCTCAAAAGCTCGTGGTAAAGCCGCAAAGTCGAGTTAATGGAAACAAAAATTTTTTGACAAATTCTACGAGTTGATGATCTTCGGGGTGATGTAACTCTGGAAATCTATTTTGCTTGTTGGATTTTTTAGCTTGGGTGTATGCTGACGAACCCCTGAAGCTATTTCAAGAAGAATTTCATTGTGCTTGTTCCTCAAAAGCTCGTGGTAAAGCCGCAAAGTCGAGTTAATGGAAACAAAAAATTTTTTGACAAATTCTACGAGTTGATGATCTTCGGGGTGATGTAACTCTGGAAATCTATTTTGCTTGTTGGATTTTTTAGCTTGGGTGTATGCTGACGAACCCCTGAAGCTATTTCAAGAAGAATTTCATTGTGCTTGTTCCTCAAAAGCTCGTGGTAAAGCCGCAAAGTCGAGTTAATGGAAACAAAAAATTTTTTGACAAATTCTACGAGTTGATGATCTTCGGGGTGATGTAACTCTGGAAATCTATTTTGCTTGTTGGATTTTTTAGCTTGGGTGTATGCTGACGAACCCCTGAAGCTATTTCAAGAAGAATTTCATTGTGCTTGTTCCTCAAAAGCTCGTGGTAAAGCCGCAAAGTCGAGTTAATGGAAACAAAAAAATTTTTGACAAATTCTACGAGTTGATGATCTTCGGGGTGATGTAACTCTGGAAATCTATTTTGCTTGTTGGATTTTTTAGCTTGGGTGTATGCTGACGAACCCCTGAAGCTATTTCAAGAAGAATTTCATTGTGCTTGTTCCTCAAAAGCTCGTGGTAAAGCCGCAAAGTCGAGTTAATGGAAACAAAAAAATTTTTGACAAATTCTACGAGTTGATGATCTTCGGGGTGATGTAACTCTGGAAATCTATTTTGCTTGTTGGATTTTTTAGCTTGGGTGTATGCTGACGAACCCCTGAAGCTATTTCAAGAAGAATTTCATTGTGCTTGTTCCTCAAAAGCTCGTGGTAAAGCCGCAAAGTCGAGTTAATGGAAACAAAAAATTTTTTGACAAATTCTACGAGTTGATGATCTTCGGGGTGATGTAACTCTGGAAATCTATTTTGCTTGTTGGATTTTTTAGCTTGGGTGTATGCTGACGAACCCCTGAAGCTATTTCAAGAAGAATTTCATTGTGCTTGTTCCTCAAAAGCTCGTGGTAAAGCCGCAAAGTCGAGTTAATGGAAACAAAAAATTTTTTGACAAATTCTACGAGTTGATGATCTTCGGGGTGATGTAACTCTGGAAATCTATTTTGCTTGTTGGATTTTTTAGCTTGGGTGTATGCTGACGAACCCCTGAAGCTATTTCAAGAAGAATTTCATTGTGCTTGTTCCTCAAAAGCTCGTGGTAAAGCCGCAAAGTCGAGTTAATGGAAACAAAAAATTTTTTGACAAATTCTACGAGTTGATGATCTTCGGGGTGATGTAACTCTGGAAATCTATTTTGCTTGTTGGATTTTTTAGCTTGGGTGTATGCTGACGAACCCCTGAAGCTATTTCAAGAAGAATTTCATTGTGCTTGTTCCTCAAAAGCTCGTGGTAAAGCCGCAAAGTCGAGTTAATGGAAACAAAAAATTTTTGACAAATTCTACGAGTTGATGATCTTCGGGGTGATGTAACTCTGGAAATCTATTTTGCTTGTTGGATTTTTTAGCTTGGGTGTATGCTGACGAACCCCTGAAGCTATTTCAAGAAGAATTTCATTGTGCTTGTTCCTCAAAAGCTCGTGGTAAAGCCGCAAAGTCGAGTTAATGGAAACAAAAAATTTTTGACAAATTCTACGAGTTGATGATCTTCGGGGTGATGTAACTCTGGAAATCTATTTTGCTTGTTGGATTTTTTAGCTTGGGTGTATGCTGACGAACCCCTGAAGCTATTTCAAGAAGAATTTCATTGTGCTTGTTCCTCAAAAGCTCGTGGTAAAGCCGCAAAGTCGAGTTAATGGAAACAAAAAAATTTTTGACAAATTCTACGAGTTGATGATCTTCGGGGTGATGTAACTCTGGAAATCTATTTTGCTTGTTGGATTTTTTAGCTTGGGTGTATGCTGACGAACCCCTGAAGCTATTTCAAGAAGAATTTCATTGTGCTTGTTCCTCAAAAGCTCGTGGTAAAGCCGCAAAGTCGAGTTAATGGAAACAAAAAATTTTTTGACAAATTCTACGAGTTGATGATCTTCGGGGTGATGTAACTCTGGAAATCTATTTTGCTTGTTGGATTTTTTAGCTTGGGTGTATGCTGACGAACCCCTGAAGCTATTTCAAGAAGAATTTCATTGTGCTTGTTCCTCAAAAGCTCGTGGTAAAGCCGCAAAGTCGAGTTAATGGAAACAAAAAATTTTTTGACAAATTCTACGAGTTGATGATCTTCGGGGTGATGTAACTCTGGAAATCTATTTTGCTTGTTGGATTTTTTAGCTTGGGTGTATGCTGACGAACCCCTGAAGCTATTTCAAGAAGAATTTCATTGTGCTTGTTCCTCAAAAGCTCGTGGTAAAGCCGCAAAGTCGAGTTAATGGAAACAAAAAAATTTTTGACAAATTCTACGAGTTGATGATCTTCGGGGTGATGTAACTCTGGAAATCTATTTTGCTTGTTGGATTTTTTAGCTTGGGTGTATGCTGACGAACCCCTGAAGCTATTTCAAGAAGAATTTCATTGTGCTTGTTCCTCAAAAGCTCGTGGTAAAGCCGCAAAGTCGAGTTAATGGAAACAAAAAATTTTTTGACAAATTCTACGAGTTGATGATCTTCGGGGTGATGTAACTCTGGAAATCTATTTTGCTTGTTGGATTTTTTAGCTTGGGTGTATGCTGACGAACCCCTGAAGCTATTTCAAGAAGAATTTCATTGTGCTTGTTCCTCAAAAGCTCGTGGTAAAGCCGCAAAGTCGAGTTAATGGAAACAAAAAATTTTTTGACAAATTCTACGAGTTGATGATCTTCGGGGTGATGTAACTCTGGAAATCTATTTTGCTTGTTGGATTTTTTAGCTTGGGTGTATGCTGACGAACCCCTGAAGCTATTTCAAGAAGAATTTCATTGTGCTTGTTCCTCAAAAGCTCGTGGTAAAGCCGCAAAGTCGAGTTAATGGAAACAAAAAATTTTTTGACAAATTCTACGAGTTGATGATCTTCGGGGTGATGTAACTCTGGAAATCTATTTTGCTTGTTGGATTTTTTAGCTTGGGTGTATGCTGACGAACCCCTGAAGCTATTTCAAGAAGAATTTCATTGTGCTTGTTCCTCAAAAGCTCGTGGTAAAGCCGCAAAGTCGAGTTAATGGAAACAAAAAATTTTTTGACAAATTCTACGAGTTGATGATCTTCGGGGTGATGTAACTCTGGAAATCTATTTTGCTTGTTGGATTTTTTAGCTTGGGTGTATGCTGACGAACCCCTGAAGCTATTTCAAGAAGAATTTCATTGTGCTTGTTCCTCAAAAGCTCGTGGTAAAGCCGCAAAGTCGAGTTAATGGAAACAAAAAATTTTTTGACAAATTCTACGAGTTGATGATCTTCGGGGTGATGTAACTCTGGAAATCTATTTTGCTTGTTGGATTTTTTAGCTTGGGTGTATGCTGACGAACCCCTGAAGCTATTTCAAGAAGAATTTCATTGTGCTTGTTCCTCAAAAGCTCGTGGTAAAGCCGCAAAGTCGAGTTAATGGAAACAAAAAATTTTTTGACAAATTCTACGAGTTGATGATCTTCGGGGTGATGTAACTCTGGAAATCTATTTTGCTTGTTGGATTTTTTAGCTTGGGTGTATGCTGACGAACCCCTGAAGCTATTTCAAGAAGAATTTCATTGTGCTTGTTCCTCAAAAGCTCGTGGTAAAGCCGCAAAGTCGAGTTAATGGAAACAAAAAAATTTTTGACAAATTCTACGAGTTGATGATCTTCGGGGTGATGTAACTCTGGAAATCTATTTTGCTTGTTGGATTTTTTAGCTTGGGTGTATGCTGACGAACCCCTGAAGCTATTTCAAGAAGAATTTCATTGTGCTTGTTCCTCAAAAGCTCGTGGTAAAGCCGCAAAGTCGAGTTAATGGAAACAAAAAATTTTTTGACAAATTCTACGAGTTGATGATCTTCGGGGTGATGTAACTCTGGAAATCTATTTTGCTTGTTGGATTTTTTAGCTTGGGTGTATGCTGACGAACCCCTGAAGCTATTTCAAGAAGAATTTCATTGTGCTTGTTCCTCAAAAGCTCGTGGTAAAGCCGCAAAGTCGAGTTAATGGAAACAAAAAATTTTTGACAAATTCTACGAGTTGATGATCTTCGGGGTGATGTAACTCTGGAAATCTATTTTGCTTGTTGGATTTTTTAGCTTGGGTGTATGCTGACGAACCCCTGAAGCTATTTCAAGAAGAATTTCATTGTGCTTGTTCCTCAAAAGCTCGTGGTAAAGCCGCAAAGTCGAGTTAATGGAAACAAAAAAATTTTTGACAAATTCTACGAGTTGATGATCTTCGGGGTGATGTAACTCTGGAAATCTATTTTGCTTGTTGGATTTTTTAGCTTGGGTGTATGCTGACGAACCCCTGAAGCTATTTCAAGAAGAATTTCATTGTGCTTGTTCCTCAAAAGCTCGTGGTAAAGCCGCAAAGTCGAGTTAATGGAAACAAAAAATTTTTTGACAAATTCTACGAGTTGATGATCTTCGGGGTGATGTAACTCTGGAAATCTATTTTGCTTGTTGGATTTTTTAGCTTGGGTGTATGCTGACGAACCCCTGAAGCTATTTCAAGAAGAATTTCATTGTGCTTGTTCCTCAAAAGCTCGTGGTAAAGCCGCAAAGTCGAGTTAATGGAAACAAAAAATTTTTTGACAAATTCTACGAGTTGATGATCTTCGGGGTGATGTAACTCTGGAAATCTATTTTGCTTGTTGGATTTTTTAGCTTGGGTGTATGCTGACGAACCCCTGAAGCTATTTCAAGAAGAATTTCATTGTGCTTGTTCCTCAAAAGCTCGTGGTAAAGCCGCAAAGTCGAGTTAATGGAAACAAAAAATTTTTGACAAATTCTACGAGTTGATGATCTTCGGGGTGATGTAACTCTGGAAATCTATTTTGCTTGTTGGATTTTTTAGCTTGGGTGTATGCTGACGAACCCCTGAAGCTATTTCAAGAAGAATTTCATTGTGCTTGTTCCTCAAAAGCTCGTGGTAAAGCCGCAAAGTCGAGTTAATGGAAACAAAAAATTTTTGACAAATTCTACGAGTTGATGATCTTCGGGGTGATGTAACTCTGGAAATCTATTTTGCTTGTTGGATTTTTTAGCTTGGGTGTATGCTGACGAACCCCTGAAGCTATTTCAAGAAGAATTTCATTGTGCTTGTTCCTCAAAAGCTCGTGGTAAAGCCGCAAAGTCGAGTTAATGGAAACAAAAAATTTTTTGACAAATTCTACGAGTTGATGATCTTCGGGGTGATGTAACTCTGGAAATCTATTTTGCTTGTTGGATTTTTTAGCTTGGGTGTATGCTGACGAACCCCTGAAGCTATTTCAAGAAGAATTTCATTGTGCTTGTTCCTCAAAAGCTCGTGGTAAAGCCGCAAAGTCGAGTTAATGGAAACAAAAAATTTTTTGACAAATTCTACGAGTTGATGATCTTCGGGGTGATGTAACTCTGGAAATCTATTTTGCTTGTTGGATTTTTTAGCTTGGGTGTATGCTGACGAACCCCTGAAGCTATTTCAAGAAGAATTTCATTGTGCTTGTTCCTCAAAAGCTCGTGGTAAAGCCGCAAAGTCGAGTTAATGGAAACAAAAAAATTTTTGACAAATTCTACGAGTTGATGATCTTCGGGGTGATGTAACTCTGGAAATCTATTTTGCTTGTTGGATTTTTTAGCTTGGGTGTATGCTGACGAACCCCTGAAGCTATTTCAAGAAGAATTTCATTGTGCTTGTTCCTCAAAAGCTCGTGGTAAAGCCGCAAAGTCGAGTTAATGGAAACAAAAAATTTTTGACAAATTCTACGAGTTGATGATCTTCGGGGTGATGTAACTCTGGAAATCTATTTTGCTTGTTGGATTTTTTAGCTTGGGTGTATGCTGACGAACCCCTGAAGCTATTTCAAGAAGAATTTCATTGTGCTTGTTCCTCAAAAGCTCGTGGTAAAGCCGCAAAGTCGAGTTAATGGAAACAAAAAATTTTTGACAAATTCTACGAGTTGATGATCTTCGGGGTGATGTAACTCTGGAAATCTATTTTGCTTGTTGGATTTTTTAGCTTGGGTGTATGCTGACGAACCCCTGAAGCTATTTCAAGAAGAATTTCATTGTGCTTGTTCCTCAAAAGCTCGTGGTAAAGCCGCAAAGTCGAGTTAATGGAAACAAAAAAATTTTTGACAAATTCTACGAGTTGATGATCTTCGGGGTGATGTAACTCTGGAAATCTATTTTGCTTGTTGGATTTTTTAGCTTGGGTGTATGCTGACGAACCCCTGAAGCTATTTCAAGAAGAATTTCATTGTGCTTGTTCCTCAAAAGCTCGTGGTAAAGCCGCAAAGTCGAGTTAATGGAAACAAAAAAATTTTTGACAAATTCTACGAGTTGATGATCTTCGGGGTGATGTAACTCTGGAAATCTATTTTGCTTGTTGGATTTTTTAGCTTGGGTGTATGCTGACGAACCCCTGAAGCTATTTCAAGAAGAATTTCATTGTGCTTGTTCCTCAAAAGCTCGTGGTAAAGCCGCAAAGTCGAGTTAATGGAAACAAAAAATTTTTTGACAAATTCTACGAGTTGATGATCTTCGGGGTGATGTAACTCTGGAAATCTATTTTGCTTGTTGGATTTTTTAGCTTGGGTGTATGCTGACGAACCCCTGAAGCTATTTCAAGAAGAATTTCATTGTGCTTGTTCCTCAAAAGCTCGTGGTAAAGCCGCAAAGTCGAGTTAATGGAAACAAAAAATTTTTTGACAAATTCTACGAGTTGATGATCTTCGGGGTGATGTAACTCTGGAAATCTATTTTGCTTGTTGGATTTTTTAGCTTGGGTGTATGCTGACGAACCCCTGAAGCTATTTCAAGAAGAATTTCATTGTGCTTGTTCCTCAAAAGCTCGTGGTAAAGCCGCAAAGTCGAGTTAATGGAAACAAAAAAATTTTTGACAAATTCTACGAGTTGATGATCTTCGGGGTGATGTAACTCTGGAAATCTATTTTGCTTGTTGGATTTTTTAGCTTGGGTGTATGCTGACGAACCCCTGAAGCTATTTCAAGAAGAATTTCATTGTGCTTGTTCCTCAAAAGCTCGTGGTAAAGCCGCAAAGTCGAGTTAATGGAAACAAAAAATTTTTTGACAAATTCTACGAGTTGATGATCTTCGGGGTGATGTAACTCTGGAAATCTATTTTGCTTGTTGGATTTTTTAGCTTGGGTGTATGCTGACGAACCCCTGAAGCTATTTCAAGAAGAATTTCATTGTGCTTGTTCCTCAAAAGCTCGTGGTAAAGCCGCAAAGTCGAGTTAATGGAAACAAAAAATTTTTTGACAAATTCTACGAGTTGATGATCTTCGGGGTGATGTAACTCTGGAAATCTATTTTGCTTGTTGGATTTTTTAGCTTGGGTGTATGCTGACGAACCCCTGAAGCTATTTCAAGAAGAATTTCATTGTGCTTGTTCCTCAAAAGCTCGTGGTAAAGCCGCAAAGTCGAGTTAATGGAAACAAAAAATTTTTTGACAAATTCTACGAGTTGATGATCTTCGGGGTGATGTAACTCTGGAAATCTATTTTGCTTGTTGGATTTTTTAGCTTGGGTGTATGCTGACGAACCCCTGAAGCTATTTCAAGAAGAATTTCATTGTGCTTGTTCCTCAAAAGCTCGTGGTAAAGCCGCAAAGTCGAGTTAATGGAAACAAAAAATTTTTTGACAAATTCTACGAGTTGATGATCTTCGGGGTGATGTAACTCTGGAAATCTATTTTGCTTGTTGGATTTTTTAGCTTGGGTGTATGCTGACGAACCCCTGAAGCTATTTCAAGAAGAATTTCATTGTGCTTGTTCCTCAAAAGCTCGTGGTAAAGCCGCAAAGTCGAGTTAATGGAAACAAAAAAATTTTTTGACAAATTCTACGAGTTGATGATCTTCGGGGTGATGTAACTCTGGAAATCTATTTTGCTTGTTGGATTTTTTAGCTTGGGTGTATGCTGACGAACCCCTGAAGCTATTTCAAGAAGAATTTCATTGTGCTTGTTCCTCAAAAGCTCGTGGTAAAGCCGCAAAGTCGAGTTAATGGAAACAAAAAAATTTTTTGACAAATTCTACGAGTTGATGATCTTCGGGGTGATGTAACTCTGGAAATCTATTTTGCTTGTTGGATTTTTTAGCTTGGGTGTATGCTGACGAACCCCTGAAGCTATTTCAAGAAGAATTTCATTGTGCTTGTTCCTCAAAAGCTCGTGGTAAAGCCGCAAAGTCGAGTTAATGGAAACAAAAAATTTTTGACAAATTCTACGAGTTGATGATCTTCGGGGTGATGTAACTCTGGAAATCTATTTTGCTTGTTGGATTTTTTAGCTTGGGTGTATGCTGACGAACCCCTGAAGCTATTTCAAGAAGAATTTCATTGTGCTTGTTCCTCAAAAGCTCGTGGTAAAGCCGCAAAGTCGAGTTAATGGAAACAAAAAAATTTTTGACAAATTCTACGAGTTGATGATCTTCGGGGTGATGTAACTCTGGAAATCTATTTTGCTTGTTGGATTTTTTAGCTTGGGTGTATGCTGACGAACCCCTGAAGCTATTTCAAGAAGAATTTCATTGTGCTTGTTCCTCAAAAGCTCGTGGTAAAGCCGCAAAGTCGAGTTAATGGAAACAAAAAAATTTTTGACAAATTCTACGAGTTGATGATCTTCGGGGTGATGTAACTCTGGAAATCTATTTTGCTTGTTGGATTTTTTAGCTTGGGTGTATGCTGACGAACCCCTGAAGCTATTTCAAGAAGAATTTCATTGTGCTTGTTCCTCAAAAGCTCGTGGTAAAGCCGCAAAGTCGAGTTAATGGAAACAAAAAATTTTTTGACAAATTCTACGAGTTGATGATCTTCGGGGTGATGTAACTCTGGAAATCTATTTTGCTTGTTGGATTTTTTAGCTTGGGTGTATGCTGACGAACCCCTGAAGCTATTTCAAGAAGAATTTCATTGTGCTTGTTCCTCAAAAGCTCGTGGTAAAGCCGCAAAGTCGAGTTAATGGAAACAAAAAAATTTTTGACAAATTCTACGAGTTGATGATCTTCGGGGTGATGTAACTCTGGAAATCTATTTTGCTTGTTGGATTTTTTAGCTTGGGTGTATGCTGACGAACCCCTGAAGCTATTTCAAGAAGAATTTCATTGTGCTTGTTCCTCAAAAGCTCGTGGTAAAGCCGCAAAGTCGAGTTAATGGAAACAAAAAATTTTTGACAAATTCTACGAGTTGATGATCTTCGGGGTGATGTAACTCTGGAAATCTATTTTGCTTGTTGGATTTTTTAGCTTGGGTGTATGCTGACGAACCCCTGAAGCTATTTCAAGAAGAATTTCATTGTGCTTGTTCCTCAAAAGCTCGTGGTAAAGCCGCAAAGTCGAGTTAATGGAAACAAAAAATTTTTGACAAATTCTACGAGTTGATGATCTTCGGGGTGATGTAACTCTGGAAATCTATTTTGCTTGTTGGATTTTTTAGCTTGGGTGTATGCTGACGAACCCCTGAAGCTATTTCAAGAAGAATTTCATTGTGCTTGTTCCTCAAAAGCTCGTGGTAAAGCCGCAAAGTCGAGTTAATGGAAACAAAAAAATTTTTGACAAATTCTACGAGTTGATGATCTTCGGGGTGATGTAACTCTGGAAATCTATTTTGCTTGTTGGATTTTTTAGCTTGGGTGTATGCTGACGAACCCCTGAAGCTATTTCAAGAAGAATTTCATTGTGCTTGTTCCTCAAAAGCTCGTGGTAAAGCCGCAAAGTCGAGTTAATGGAAACAAAAAAATTTTTGACAAATTCTACGAGTTGATGATCTTCGGGGTGATGTAACTCTGGAAATCTATTTTGCTTGTTGGATTTTTTAGCTTGGGTGTATGCTGACGAACCCCTGAAGCTATTTCAAGAAGAATTTCATTGTGCTTGTTCCTCAAAAGCTCGTGGTAAAGCCGCAAAGTCGAGTTAATGGAAACAAAAAATTTTTTGACAAATTCTACGAGTTGATGATCTTCGGGGTGATGTAACTCTGGAAATCTATTTTGCTTGTTGGATTTTTTAGCTTGGGTGTATGCTGACGAACCCCTGAAGCTATTTCAAGAAGAATTTCATTGTGCTTGTTCCTCAAAAGCTCGTGGTAAAGCCGCAAAGTCGAGTTAATGGAAACAAAAAATTTTTGACAAATTCTACGAGTTGATGATCTTCGGGGTGATGTAACTCTGGAAATCTATTTTGCTTGTTGGATTTTTTAGCTTGGGTGTATGCTGACGAACCCCTGAAGCTATTTCAAGAAGAATTTCATTGTGCTTGTTCCTCAAAAGCTCGTGGTAAAGCCGCAAAGTCGAGTTAATGGAAACAAAAAATTTTTGACAAATTCTACGAGTTGATGATCTTCGGGGTGATGTAACTCTGGAAATCTATTTTGCTTGTTGGATTTTTTAGCTTGGGTGTATGCTGACGAACCCCTGAAGCTATTTCAAGAAGAATTTCATTGTGCTTGTTCCTCAAAAGCTCGTGGTAAAGCCGCAAAGTCGAGTTAATGGAAACAAAAAATTTTTTGACAAATTCTACGAGTTGATGATCTTCGGGGTGATGTAACTCTGGAAATCTATTTTGCTTGTTGGATTTTTTAGCTTGGGTGTATGCTGACGAACCCCTGAAGCTATTTCAAGAAGAATTTCATTGTGCTTGTTCCTCAAAAGCTCGTGGTAAAGCCGCAAAGTCGAGTTAATGGAAACAAAAAAATTTTTGACAAATTCTACGAGTTGATGATCTTCGGGGTGATGTAACTCTGGAAATCTATTTTGCTTGTTGGATTTTTTAGCTTGGGTGTATGCTGACGAACCCCTGAAGCTATTTCAAGAAGAATTTCATTGTGCTTGTTCCTCAAAAGCTCGTGGTAAAGCCGCAAAGTCGAGTTAATGGAAACAAAAAATTTTTTGACAAATTCTACGAGTTGATGATCTTCGGGGTGATGTAACTCTGGAAATCTATTTTGCTTGTTGGATTTTTTAGCTTGGGTGTATGCTGACGAACCCCTGAAGCTATTTCAAGAAGAATTTCATTGTGCTTGTTCCTCAAAAGCTCGTGGTAAAGCCGCAAAGTCGAGTTAATGGAAACAAAAAATTTTTTGACAAATTCTACGAGTTGATGATCTTCGGGGTGATGTAACTCTGGAAATCTATTTTGCTTGTTGGATTTTTTAGCTTGGGTGTATGCTGACGAACCCCTGAAGCTATTTCAAGAAGAATTTCATTGTGCTTGTTCCTCAAAAGCTCGTGGTAAAGCCGCAAAGTCGAGTTAATGGAAACAAAAAAATTTTTGACAAATTCTACGAGTTGATGATCTTCGGGGTGATGTAACTCTGGAAATCTATTTTGCTTGTTGGATTTTTTAGCTTGGGTGTATGCTGACGAACCCCTGAAGCTATTTCAAGAAGAATTTCATTGTGCTTGTTCCTCAAAAGCTCGTGGTAAAGCCGCAAAGTCGAGTTAATGGAAACAAAAAATTTTTTGACAAATTCTACGAGTTGATGATCTTCGGGGTGATGTAACTCTGGAAATCTATTTTGCTTGTTGGATTTTTTAGCTTGGGTGTATGCTGACGAACCCCTGAAGCTATTTCAAGAAGAATTTCATTGTGCTTGTTCCTCAAAAGCTCGTGGTAAAGCCGCAAAGTCGAGTTAATGGAAACAAAAAAATTTTTGACAAATTCTACGAGTTGATGATCTTCGGGGTGATGTAACTCTGGAAATCTATTTTGCTTGTTGGATTTTTTAGCTTGGGTGTATGCTGACGAACCCCTGAAGCTATTTCAAGAAGAATTTCATTGTGCTTGTTCCTCAAAAGCTCGTGGTAAAGCCGCAAAGTCGAGTTAATGGAAACAAAAAATTTTTTGACAAATTCTACGAGTTGATGATCTTCGGGGTGATGTAACTCTGGAAATCTATTTTGCTTGTTGGATTTTTTAGCTTGGGTGTATGCTGACGAACCCCTGAAGCTATTTCAAGAAGAATTTCATTGTGCTTGTTCCTCAAAAGCTCGTGGTAAAGCCGCAAAGTCGAGTTAATGGAAACAAAAAAATTTTTGACAAATTCTACGAGTTGATGATCTTCGGGGTGATGTAACTCTGGAAATCTATTTTGCTTGTTGGATTTTTTAGCTTGGGTGTATGCTGACGAACCCCTGAAGCTATTTCAAGAAGAATTTCATTGTGCTTGTTCCTCAAAAGCTCGTGGTAAAGCCGCAAAGTCGAGTTAATGGAAACAAAAAAATTTTTGACAAATTCTACGAGTTGATGATCTTCGGGGTGATGTAACTCTGGAAATCTATTTTGCTTGTTGGATTTTTTAGCTTGGGTGTATGCTGACGAACCCCTGAAGCTATTTCAAGAAGAATTTCATTGTGCTTGTTCCTCAAAAGCTCGTGGTAAAGCCGCAAAGTCGAGTTAATGGAAACAAAAAATTTTTTGACAAATTCTACGAGTTGATGATCTTCGGGGTGATGTAACTCTGGAAATCTATTTTGCTTGTTGGATTTTTTAGCTTGGGTGTATGCTGACGAACCCCTGAAGCTATTTCAAGAAGAATTTCATTGTGCTTGTTCCTCAAAAGCTCGTGGTAAAGCCGCAAAGTCGAGTTAATGGAAACAAAAAATTTTTTGACAAATTCTACGAGTTGATGATCTTCGGGGTGATGTAACTCTGGAAATCTATTTTGCTTGTTGGATTTTTTAGCTTGGGTGTATGCTGACGAACCCCTGAAGCTATTTCAAGAAGAATTTCATTGTGCTTGTTCCTCAAAAGCTCGTGGTAAAGCCGCAAAGTCGAGTTAATGGAAACAAAAAATTTTTTGACAAATTCTACGAGTTGATGATCTTCGGGGTGATGTAACTCTGGAAATCTATTTTGCTTGTTGGATTTTTTAGCTTGGGTGTATGCTGACGAACCCCTGAAGCTATTTCAAGAAGAATTTCATTGTGCTTGTTCCTCAAAAGCTCGTGGTAAAGCCGCAAAGTCGAGTTAATGGAAACAAAAAAATTTTTGA
Organism: Daphnia galeata; assembly: GCA_030770115.1. Classification (NCBI taxonomy): domain Eukaryota; kingdom Metazoa; phylum Arthropoda; class Branchiopoda; order Diplostraca; family Daphniidae; genus Daphnia; species Daphnia galeata. Next base: position 50,534 of record JAUANT010000107.1, read on the forward strand.
CAAATTCTACGAGTTGATGATCTTCGGGGTGATGTAACTCTGGAAATCTATTTTGCTTGTTGGATTTTTTAGCTTGGGTGTATGCTGACGAACCCCTGAAGCTATTTCAAGAAGAATTTCATTGTGCTTGTTCCTCAAAAGCTCGTGGTAAAGCCGCAAAGTCGAGTTAATGGAAACAAAAAATTTTTGACAAATTCTACGAGTTGATGATCTTCGGGGTGATGTAACTCTGGAAATCTATTTTGCTTGTTGGATTTTTTAGCTTGGGTGTATGCTGACGAACCCCTGAAGCTATTTCAAGAAGAATTTCATTGTGCTTGTTCCTCAAAAGCTCGTGGTAAAGCCGCAAAGTCGAGTTAATGGAAACAAAAAATTTTTTGACAAATTCTACGAGTTGATGATCTTCGGGGTGATGTAACTCTGGAAATCTATTTTGCTTGTTGGATTTTTTAGCTTGGGTGTATGCTGACGAACCCCTGAAGCTATTTCAAGAAGAATTTCATTGTGCTTGTTCCTCAAAAGCTCGTGGTAAAGCCGCAAAGTCGAGTTAATGGAAACAAAAAATTTTTTGACAAATTCTACGAGTTGATGATCTTCGGGGTGATGTAACTCTGGAAATCTATTTTGCTTGTTGGATTTTTTAGCTTGGGTGTATGCTGACGAACCCCTGAAGCTATTTCAAGAAGAATTTCATTGTGCTTGTTCCTCAAAAGCTCGTGGTAAAGCCGCAAAGTCGAGTTAATGGAAACAAAAAATTTTTTGACAAATTCTACGAGTTGATGATCTTCGGGGTGATGTAACTCTGGAAATCTATTTTGCTTGTTGGATTTTTTAGCTTGGGTGTATGCTGACGAACCCCTGAAGCTATTTCAAGAAGAATTTCATTGTGCTTGTTCCTCAAAAGCTCGTGGTAAAGCCGCAAAGTCGAGTTAATGGAAACAAAAAATTTTTGACAAATTCTACGAGTTGATGATCTTCGGGGTGATGTAACTCTGGAAATCTATTTTGCTTGTTGGATTTTTTAGCTTGGGTGTATGCTGACGAACCCCTGAAGCTATTTCAAGAAGAATTTCATTGTGCTTGTTCCTCAAAAGCTCGTGGTAAAGCCGCAAAGTCGAGTTAATGGAAACAAAAAATTTTTTGACAAATTCTACGAGTTGATGATCTTCGGGGTGATGTAACTCTGGAAATCTATTTTGCTTGTTGGATTTTTTAGCTTGGGTGTATGCTGACGAACCCCTGAAGCTATTTCAAGAAGAATTTCATTGTGCTTGTTCCTCAAAAGCTCGTGGTAAAGCCGCAAAGTCGAGTTAATGGAAACAAAAAATTTTTTGACAAATTCTACGAGTTGATGATCTTCGGGGTGATGTAACTCTGGAAATCTATTTTGCTTGTTGGATTTTTTAGCTTGGGTGTATGCTGACGAACCCCTGAAGCTATTTCAAGAAGAATTTCATTGTGCTTGTTCCTCAAAAGCTCGTGGTAAAGCCGCAAAGTCGAGTTAATGGAAACAAAAAATTTTTTGACAAATTCTACGAGTTGATGATCTTCGGGGTGATGTAACTCTGGAAATCTATTTTGCTTGTTGGATTTTTTAGCTTGGGTGTATGCTGACGAACCCCTGAAGCTATTTCAAGAAGAATTTCATTGTGCTTGTTCCTCAAAAGCTCGTGGTAAAGCCGCAAAGTCGAGTTAATGGAAACAAAAAATTTTTGACAAATTCTACGAGTTGATGATCTTCGGGGTGATGTAACTCTGGAAATCTATTTTGCTTGTTGGATTTTTTAGCTTGGGTGTATGCTGACGAACCCCTGAAGCTATTTCAAGAAGAATTTCATTGTGCTTGTTCCTCAAAAGCTCGTGGTAAAGCCGCAAAGTCGAGTTAATGGAAACAAAAAATTTTTTGACAAATTCTACGAGTTGATGATCTTCGGGGTGATGTAACTCTGGAAATCTATTTTGCTTGTTGGATTTTTTAGCTTGGGTGTATGCTGACGAACCCCTGAAGCTATTTCAAGAAGAATTTCATTGTGCTTGTTCCTCAAAAGCTCGTGGTAAAGCCGCAAAGTCGAGTTAATGGAAACAAAAAATTTTTTGACAAATTCTACGAGTTGATGATCTTCGGGGTGATGTAACTCTGGAAATCTATTTTGCTTGTTGGATTTTTTAGCTTGGGTGTATGCTGACGAACCCCTGAAGCTATTTCAAGAAGAATTTCATTGTGCTTGTTCCTCAAAAGCTCGTGGTAAAGCCGCAAAGTCGAGTTAATGGAAACAAAAAATTTTTTGACAAATTCTACGAGTTGATGATCTTCGGGGTGATGTAACTCTGGAAATCTATTTTGCTTGTTGGATTTTTTAGCTTGGGTGTATGCTGACGAACCCCTGAAGCTATTTCAAGAAGAATTTCATTGTGCTTGTTCCTCAAAAGCTCGTGGTAAAGCCGCAAAGTCGAGTTAATGGAAACAAAAAATTTTTTGACAAATTCTACGAGTTGATGATCTTCGGGGTGATGTAACTCTGGAAATCTATTTTGCTTGTTGGATTTTTTAGCTTGGGTGTATGCTGACGAACCCCTGAAGCTATTTCAAGAAGAATTTCATTGTGCTTGTTCCTCAAAAGCTCGTGGTAAAGCCGCAAAGTCGAGTTAATGGAAACAAAAAATTTTTTGACAAATTCTACGAGTTGATGATCTTCGGGGTGATGTAACTCTGGAAATCTATTTTGCTTGTTGGATTTTTTAGCTTGGGTGTATGCTGACGAACCCCTGAAGCTATTTCAAGAAGAATTTCATTGTGCTTGTTCCTCAAAAGCTCGTGGTAAAGCCGCAAAGTCGAGTTAATGGAAACAAAAAATTTTTTGACAAATTCTACGAGTTGATGATCTTCGGGGTGATGTAACTCTGGAAATCTATTTTGCTTGTTGGATTTTTTAGCTTGGGTGTATGCTGACGAACCCCTGAAGCTATTTCAAGAAGAATTTCATTGTGCTTGTTCCTCAAAAGCTCGTGGTAAAGCCGCAAAGTCGAGTTAATGGAAACAAAAAAATTTTGACAAATTCTACGAGTTGATGATCTTCGGGGTGATGTAACTCTGGAAATCTATTTTGCTTGTTGGATTTTTTAGCTTGGGTGTATGCTGACGAACCCCTGAAGCTATTTCAAGAAGAATTTCATTGTGCTTGTTCCTCAAAAGCTCGTGGTAAAGCCGCAAAGTCGAGTTAATGGAAACAAAAAATTTTTTGACAAATTCTACGAGTTGATGATCTTCGGGGTGATGTAACTCTGGAAATCTATTTTGCTTGTTGGATTTTTTAGCTTGGGTGTATGCTGACGAACCCCTGAAGCTATTTCAAGAAGAATTTCATTGTGCTTGTTCCTCAAAAGCTCGTGGTAAAGCCGCAAAGTCGAGTTAATGGAAACAAAAAATTTTTTGACAAATTCTACGAGTTGATGATCTTCGGGGTGATGTAACTCTGGAAATCTATTTTGCTTGTTGGATTTTTTAGCTTGGGTGTATGCTGACGAACCCCTGAAGCTATTTCAAGAAGAATTTCATTGTGCTTGTTCCTCAAAAGCTCGTGGTAAAGCCGCAAAGTCGAGTTAATGGAAACAAAAAATTTTTGACAAATTCTACGAGTTGATGATCTTCGGGGTGATGTAACTCTGGAAATCTATTTTGCTTGTTGGATTTTTTAGCTTGGGTGTATGCTGACGAACCCCTGAAGCTATTTCAAGAAGAATTTCATTGTGCTTGTTCCTCAAAAGCTCGTGGTAAAGCCGCAAAGTCGAGTTAATGGAAACAAAAAATTTTTTGACAAATTCTACGAGTTGATGATCTTCGGGGTGATGTAACTCTGGAAATCTATTTTGCTTGTTGGATTTTTTAGCTTGGGTGTATGCTGACGAACCCCTGAAGCTATTTCAAGAAGAATTTCATTGTGCTTGTTCCTCAAAAGCTCGTGGTAAAGCCGCAAAGTCGAGTTAATGGAAACAAAAAATTTTTTGACAAATTCTACGAGTTGATGATCTTCGGGGTGATGTAACTCTGGAAATCTATTTTGCTTGTTGGATTTTTTAGCTTGGGTGTATGCTGACGAACCCCTGAAGCTATTTCAAGAAGAATTTCATTGTGCTTGTTCCTCAAAAGCTCGTGGTAAAGCCGCAAAGTCGAGTTAATGGAAACAAAAAAATTTTTGACAAATTCTACGAGTTGATGATCTTCGGGGTGATGTAACTCTGGAAATCTATTTTGCTTGTTGGATTTTTTAGCTTGGGTGTATGCTGACGAACCCCTGAAGCTATTTCAAGAAGAATTTCATTGTGCTTGTTCCTCAAAAGCTCGTGGTAAAGCCGCAAAGTCGAGTTAATGGAAACAAAAAATTTTTTGACAAATTCTACGAGTTGATGATCTTCGGGGTGATGTAACTCTGGAAATCTATTTTGCTTGTTGGATTTTTTAGCTTGGGTGTATGCTGACGAACCCCTGAAGCTATTTCAAGAAGAATTTCATTGTGCTTGTTCCTCAAAAGCTCGTGGTAAAGCCGCAAAGTCGAGTTAATGGAAACAAAAAATTTTTTGACAAATTCTACGAGTTGATGATCTTCGGGGTGATGTAACTCTGGAAATCTATTTTGCTTGTTGGATTTTTTAGCTTGGGTGTATGCTGACGAACCCCTGAAGCTATTTCAAGAAGAATTTCATTGTGCTTGTTCCTCAAAAGCTCGTGGTAAAGCCGCAAAGTCGAGTTAATGGAAACAAAAAATTTTTTGACAAATTCTACGAGTTGATGATCTTCGGGGTGATGTAACTCTGGAAATCTATTTTGCTTGTTGGATTTTTTAGCTTGGGTGTATGCTGACGAACCCCTGAAGCTATTTCAAGAAGAATTTCATTGTGCTTGTTCCTCAAAAGCTCGTGGTAAAGCCGCAAAGTCGAGTTAATGGAAACAAAAAATTTTTGACAAATTCTACGAGTTGATGATCTTCGGGGTGATGTAACTCTGGAAATCTATTTTGCTTGTTGGATTTTTTAGCTTGGGTGTATGCTGACGAACCCCTGAAGCTATTTCAAGAAGAATTTCATTGTGCTTGTTCCTCAAAAGCTCGTGGTAAAGCCGCAAAGTCGAGTTAATGGAAACAAAAAATTTTTGACAAATTCTACGAGTTGATGATCTTCGGGGTGATGTAACTCTGGAAATCTATTTTGCTTGTTGGATTTTTTAGCTTGGGTGTATGCTGACGAACCCCTGAAGCTATTTCAAGAAGAATTTCATTGTGCTTGTTCCTCAAAAGCTCGTGGTAAAGCCGCAAAGTCGAGTTAATGGAAACAAAAAATTTTTTGACAAATTCTACGAGTTGATGATCTTCGGGGTGATGTAACTCTGGAAATCTATTTTGCTTGTTGGATTTTTTAGCTTGGGTGTATGCTGACGAACCCCTGAAGCTATTTCAAGAAGAATTTCATTGTGCTTGTTCCTCAAAAGCTCGTGGTAAAGCCGCAAAGTCGAGTTAATGGAAACAAAAAATTTTTGACAAATTCTACGAGTTGATGATCTTCGGGGTGATGTAACTCTGGAAATCTATTTTGCTTGTTGGATTTTTTAGCTTGGGTGTATGCTGACGAACCCCTGAAGCTATTTCAAGAAGAATTTCATTGTGCTTGTTCCTCAAAAGCTCGTGGTAAAGCCGCAAAGTCGAGTTAATGGAAACAAAAAATTTTTTGACAAATTCTACGAGTTGATGATCTTCGGGGTGATGTAACTCTGGAAATCTATTTTGCTTGTTGGATTTTTTAGCTTGGGTGTATGCTGACGAACCCCTGAAGCTATTTCAAGAAGAATTTCATTGTGCTTGTTCCTCAAAAGCTCGTGGTAAAGCCGCAAAGTCGAGTTAATGGAAACAAAAAATTTTTTGACAAATTCTACGAGTTGATGATCTTCGGGGTGATGTAACTCTGGAAATCTATTTTGCTTGTTGGATTTTTTAGCTTGGGTGTATGCTGACGAACCCCTGAAGCTATTTCAAGAAGAATTTCATTGTGCTTGTTCCTCAAAAGCTCGTGGTAAAGCCGCAAAGTCGAGTTAATGGAAACAAAAAAATTTTTGACAAATTCTACGAGTTGATGATCTTCGGGGTGATGTAACTCTGGAAATCTATTTTGCTTGTTGGATTTTTTAGCTTGGGTGTATGCTGACGAACCCCTGAAGCTATTTCAAGAAGAATTTCATTGTGCTTGTTCCTCAAAAGCTCGTGGTAAAGCCGCAAAGTCGAGTTAATGGAAACAAAAAATTTTTGACAAATTCTACGAGTTGATGATCTTCGGGGTGATGTAACTCTGGAAATCTATTTTGCTTGTTGGATTTTTTAGCTTGGGTGTATGCTGACGAACCCCTGAAGCTATTTCAAGAAGAATTTCATTGTGCTTGTTCCTCAAAAGCTCGTGGTAAAGCCGCAAAGTCGAGTTAATGGAAACAAAAAAATTTTTGACAAATTCTACGAGTTGATGATCTTCGGGGTGATGTAACTCTGGAAATCTATTTTGCTTGTTGGATTTTTTAGCTTGGGTGTATGCTGACGAACCCCTGAAGCTATTTCAAGAAGAATTTCATTGTGCTTGTTCCTCAAAAGCTCGTGGTAAAGCCGCAAAGTCGAGTTAATGGAAACAAAAAAATTTTTGACAAATTCTACGAGTTGATGATCTTCGGGGTGATGTAACTCTGGAAATCTATTTTGCTTGTTGGATTTTTTAGCTTGGGTGTATGCTGACGAACCCCTGAAGCTATTTCAAGAAGAATTTCATTGTGCTTGTTCCTCAAAAGCTCGTGGTAAAGCCGCAAAGTCGAGTTAATGGAAACAAAAAATTTTTGACAAATTCTACGAGTTGATGATCTTCGGGGTGATGTAACTCTGGAAATCTATTTTGCTTGTTGGATTTTTTAGCTTGGGTGTATGCTGACGAACCCCTGAAGCTATTTCAAGAAGAATTTCATTGTGCTTGTTCCTCAAAAGCTCGTGGTAAAGCCGCAAAGTCGAGTTAATGGAAACAAAAAAATTTTTGACAAATTCTACGAGTTGATGATCTTCGGGGTGATGTAACTCTGGAAATCTATTTTGCTTGTTGGATTTTTTAGCTTGGGTGTATGCTGACGAACCCCTGAAGCTATTTCAAGAAGAATTTCATTGTGCTTGTTCCTCAAAAGCTCGTGGTAAAGCCGCAAAGTCGAGTTAATGGAAACAAAAAAATTTTTGACAAATTCTACGAGTTGATGATCTTCGGGGTGATGTAACTCTGGAAATCTATTTTGCTTGTTGGATTTTTTAGCTTGGGTGTATGCTGACGAACCCCTGAAGCTATTTCAAGAAGAATTTCATTGTGCTTGTTCCTCAAAAGCTCGTGGTAAAGCCGCAAAGTCGAGTTAATGGAAACAAAAAATTTTTTGACAAATTCTACGAGTTGATGATCTTCGGGGTGATGTAACTCTGGAAATCTATTTTGCTTGTTGGATTTTTTAGCTTGGGTGTATGCTGACGAACCCCTGAAGCTATTTCAAGAAGAATTTCATTGTGCTTGTTCCTCAAAAGCTCGTGGTAAAGCCGCAAAGTCGAGTTAATGGAAACAAAAAATTTTTTGACAAATTCTACGAGTTGATGATCTTCGGGGTGATGTAACTCTGGAAATCTATTTTGCTTGTTGGATTTTTTAGCTTGGGTGTATGCTGACGAACCCCTGAAGCTATTTCAAGAAGAATTTCATTGTGCTTGTTCCTCAAAAGCTCGTGGTAAAGCCGCAAAGTCGAGTTAATGGAAACAAAAAATTTTTTGACAAATTCTACGAGTTGATGATCTTCGGGGTGATGTAACTCTGGAAATCTATTTTGCTTGTTGGATTTTTTAGCTTGGGTGTATGCTGACGAACCCCTGAAGCTATTTCAAGAAGAATTTCATTGTGCTTGTTCCTCAAAAGCTCGTGGTAAAGCCGCAAAGTCGAGTTAATGGAAACAAAAAAATTTTGACAAATTCTACGAGTTGATGATCTTCGGGGTGATGTAACTCTGGAAATCTATTTTGCTTGTTGGATTTTTTAGCTTGGGTGTATGCTGACGAACCCCTGAAGCTATTTCAAGAAGAATTTCATTGTGCTTGTTCCTCAAAAGCTCGTGGTAAAGCCGCAAAGTCGAGTTAATGGAAACAAAAAATTTTTGACAAATTCTACGAGTTGATGATCTTCGGGGTGATGTAACTCTGGAAATCTATTTTGCTTGTTGGATTTTTTAGCTTGGGTGTATGCTGACGAACCCCTGAAGCTATTTCAAGAAGAATTTCATTGTGCTTGTTCCTCAAAAGCTCGTGGTAAAGCCGCAAAGTCGAGTTAATGGAAACAAAAAAATTTTTGACAAATTCTACGAGTTGATGATCTTCGGGGTGATGTAACTCTGGAAATCTATTTTGCTTGTTGGATTTTTTAGCTTGGGTGTATGCTGACGAACCCCTGAAGCTATTTCAAGAAGAATTTCATTGTGCTTGTTCCTCAAAAGCTCGTGGTAAAGCCGCAAAGTCGAGTTAATGGAAACAAAAAATTTTTTGACAAATTCTACGAGTTGATGATCTTCGGGGTGATGTAACTCTGGAAATCTATTTTGCTTGTTGGATTTTTTAGCTTGGGTGTATGCTGACGAACCCCTGAAGCTATTTCAAGAAGAATTTCATTGTGCTTGTTCCTCAAAAGCTCGTGGTAAAGCCGCAAAGTCGAGTTAATGGAAACAAAAAAATTTTTGACAAATTCTACGAGTTGATGATCTTCGGGGTGATGTAACTCTGGAAATCTATTTTGCTTGTTGGATTTTTTAGCTTGGGTGTATGCTGACGAACCCCTGAAGCTATTTCAAGAAGAATTTCATTGTGCTTGTTCCTCAAAAGCTCGTGGTAAAGCCGCAAAGTCGAGTTAATGGAAACAAAAAATTTTTGACAAATTCTACGAGTTGATGATCTTCGGGGTGATGTAACTCTGGAAATCTATTTTGCTTGTTGGATTTTTTAGCTTGGGTGTATGCTGACGAACCCCTGAAGCTATTTCAAGAAGAATTTCATTGTGCTTGTTCCTCAAAAGCTCGTGGTAAAGCCGCAAAGTCGAGTTAATGGAAACAAAAAATTTTTGACAAATTCTACGAGTTGATGATCTTCGGGGTGATGTAACTCTGGAAATCTATTTTGCTTGTTGGATTTTTTAGCTTGGGTGTATGCTGACGAACCCCTGAAGCTATTTCAAGAAGAATTTCATTGTGCTTGTTCCTCAAAAGCTCGTGGTAAAGCCGCAAAGTCGAGTTAATGGAAACAAAAAAATTTTTGACAAATTCTACGAGTTGATGATCTTCGGGGTGATGTAACTCTGGAAATCTATTTTGCTTGTTGGATTTTTTAGCTTGGGTGTATGCTGACGAACCCCTGAAGCTATTTCAAGAAGAATTTCATTGTGCTTGTTCCTCAAAAGCTCGTGGTAAAGCCGCAAAGTCGAGTTAATGGAAACAAAAAAATTTTTGACAAATTCTACGAGTTGATGATCTTCGGGGTGATGTAACTCTGGAAATCTATTTTGCTTGTTGGATTTTTTAGCTTGGGTGTATGCTGACGAACCCCTGAAGCTATTTCAAGAAGAATTTCATTGTGCTTGTTCCTCAAAAGCTCGTGGTAAAGCCGCAAAGTCGAGTTAATGGAAACAAAAAATTTTTTGACAAATTCTACGAGTTGATGATCTTCGGGGTGATGTAACTCTGGAAATCTATTTTGCTTGTTGGATTTTTTAGCTTGGGTGTATGCTGACGAACCCCTGAAGCTATTTCAAGAAGAATTTCATTGTGCTTGTTCCTCAAAAGCTCGTGGTAAAGCCGCAAAGTCGAGTTAATGGAAACAAAAAATTTTTGACAAATTCTACGAGTTGATGATCTTCGGGGTGATGTAACTCTGGAAATCTATTTTGCTTGTTGGATTTTTTAGCTTGGGTGTATGCTGACGAACCCCTGAAGCTATTTCAAGAAGAATTTCATTGTGCTTGTTCCTCAAAAGCTCGTGGTAAAGCCGCAAAGTCGAGTTAATGGAAACAAAAAATTTTTGACAAATTCTACGAGTTGATGATCTTCGGGGTGATGTAACTCTGGAAATCTATTTTGCTTGTTGGATTTTTTAGCTTGGGTGTATGCTGACGAACCCCTGAAGCTATTTCAAGAAGAATTTCATTGTGCTTGTTCCTCAAAAGCTCGTGGTAAAGCCGCAAAGTCGAGTTAATGGAAACAAAAAAATTTTTGACAAATTCTACGAGTTGATGATCTTCGGGGTGATGTAACTCTGGAAATCTATTTTGCTTGTTGGATTTTTTAGCTTGGGTGTATGCTGACGAACCCCTGAAGCTATTTCAAGAAGAATTTCATTGTGCTTGTTCCTCAAAAGCTCGTGGTAAAGCCGCAAAGTCGAGTTAATGGAAACAAAAAAATTTTTTGACAAATTCTACGAGTTGATGATCTTCGGGGTGATGTAACTCTGGAAATCTATTTTGCTTGTTGGATTTTTTAGCTTGGGTGTATGCTGACGAACCCCTGAAGCTATTTCAAGAAGAATTTCATTGTGCTTGTTCCTCAAAAGCTCGTGGTAAAGCCGCAAAGTCGAGTTAATGGAAACAAAAAATTTTTTGACAAATTCTACGAGTTGATGATCTTCGGGGTGATGTAACTCTGGAAATCTATTTTGCTTGTTGGATTTTTTAGCTTGGGTGTATGCTGACGAACCCCTGAAGCTATTTCAAGAAGAATTTCATTGTGCTTGTTCCTCAAAAGCTCGTGGTAAAGCCGCAAAGTCGAGTTAATGGAAACAAAAAATTTTTGACAAATTCTACGAGTTGATGATCTTCGGGGTGATGTAACTCTGGAAATCTATTTTGCTTGTTGGATTTTTTAGCTTGGGTGTATGCTGACGAACCCCTGAAGCTATTTCAAGAAGAATTTCATTGTGCTTGTTCCTCAAAAGCTCGTGGTAAAGCCGCAAAGTCGAGTTAATGGAAACAAAAAATTTTTTGACAAATTCTACGAGTTGATGATCTTCGGGGTGATGTAACTCTGGAAATCTATTTTGCTTGTTGGATTTTTTAGCTTGGGTGTATGCTGACGAACCCCTGAAGCTATTTCAAGAAGAATTTCATTGTGCTTGTTCCTCAAAAGCTCGTGGTAAAGCCGCAAAGTCGAGTTAATGGAAACAAAAAATTTTTTGACAAATTCTACGAGTTGATGATCTTCGGGGTGATGTAACTCTGGAAATCTATTTTGCTTGTTGGATTTTTTAGCTTGGGTGTATGCTGACGAACCCCTGAAGCTATTTCAAGAAGAATTTCATTGTGCTTGTTCCTCAAAAGCTCGTGGTAAAGCCGCAAAGTCGAGTTAATGGAAACAAAAAATTTTTTGACAAATTCTACGAGTTGATGATCTTCGGGGTGATGTAACTCTGGAAATCTATTTTGCTTGTTGGATTTTTTAGCTTGGGTGTATGCTGACGAACCCCTGAAGCTATTTCAAGAAGAATTTCATTGTGCTTGTTCCTCAAAAGCTCGTGGTAAAGCCGCAAAGTCGAGTTAATGGAAACAAAAAATTTTTGACAAATTCTACGAGTTGATGATCTTCGGGGTGATGTAACTCTGGAAATCTATTTTGCTTGTTGGATTTTTTAGCTTGGGTGTATGCTGACGAACCCCTGAAGCTATTTCAAGAAGAATTTCATTGTGCTTGTTCCTCAAAAGCTCGTGGTAAAGCCGCAAAGTCGAGTTAATGGAAACAAAAAATTTTTGACAAATTCTACGAGTTGATGATCTTCGGGGTGATGTAACTCTGGAAATCTATTTTGCTTGTTGGATTTTTTAGCTTGGGTGTATGCTGACGAACCCCTGAAGCTATTTCAAGAAGAATTTCATTGTGCTTGTTCCTCAAAAGCTCGTGGTAAAGCCGCAAAGTCGAGTTAATGGAAACAAAAAATTTTTGACAAATTCTACGAGTTGATGATCTTCGGGGTGATGTAACTCTGGAAATCTATTTTGCTTGTTGGATTTTTTAGCTTGGGTGTATGCTGACGAACCCCTGAAGCTATTTCAAGAAGAATTTCATTGTGCTTGTTCCTCAAAAGCTCGTGGTAAAGCCGCAAAGTCGAGTTAATGGAAACAAAAAATTTTTTGACAAATTCTACGAGTTGATGATCTTCGGGGTGATGTAACTCTGGAAATCTATTTTGCTTGTTGGATTTTTTAGCTTGGGTGTATGCTGACGAACCCCTGAAGCTATTTCAAGAAGAATTTCATTGTGCTTGTTCCTCAAAAGCTCGTGGTAAAGCCGCAAAGTCGAGTTAATGGAAACAAAAAATTTTTTGACAAATTCTACGAGTTGATGATCTTCGGGGTGATGTAACTCTGGAAATCTATTTTGCTTGTTGGATTTTTTAGCTTGGGTGTATGCTGACGAACCCCTGAAGCTATTTCAAGAAGAATTTCATTGTGCTTGTTCCTCAAAAGCTCGTGGTAAAGCCGCAAAGTCGAGTTAATGGAAACAAAAAATTTTTGACAAATTCTACGAGTTGATGATCTTCGGGGTGATGTAACTCTGGAAATCTATTTTGCTTGTTGGATTTTTTAGCTTGGGTGTATGCTGACGAACCCCTGAAGCTATTTCAAGAAGAATTTCATTGTGCTTGTTCCTCAAAAGCTCGTGGTAAAGCCGCAAAGTCGAGTTAATGGAAACAAAAAAATTTTTGACAAATTCTACGAGTTGATGATCTTCGGGGTGATGTAACTCTGGAAATCTATTTTGCTTGTTGGATTTTTTAGCTTGGGTGTATGCTGACGAACCCCTGAAGCTATTTCAAGAAGAATTTCATTGTGCTTGTTCCTCAAAAGCTCGTGGTAAAGCCGCAAAGTCGAGTTAATGGAAACAAAAAATTTTTTGACAAATTCTACGAGTTGATGATCTTCGGGGTGATGTAACTCTGGAAATCTATTTTGCTTGTTGGATTTTTTAGCTTGGGTGTATGCTGACGAACCCCTGAAGCTATTTCAAGAAGAATTTCATTGTGCTTGTTCCTCAAAAGCTCGTGGTAAAGCCGCAAAGTCGAGTTAATGGAAACAAAAAATTTTTGACAAATTCTACGAGTTGATGATCTTCGGGGTGATGTAACTCTGGAAATCTATTTTGCTTGTTGGATTTTTTAGCTTGGGTGTATGCTGACGAACCCCTGAAGCTATTTCAAGAAGAATTTCATTGTGCTTGTTCCTCAAAAGCTCGTGGTAAAGCCGCAAAGTCGAGTTAATGGAAACAAAAAATTTTTTGACAAATTCTACGAGTTGATGATCTTCGGGGTGATGTAACTCTGGAAATCTATTTTGCTTGTTGGATTTTTTAGCTTGGGTGTATGCTGACGAACCCCTGAAGCTATTTCAAGAAGAATTTCATTGTGCTTGTTCCTCAAAAGCTCGTGGTAAAGCCGCAAAGTCGAGTTAATGGAAACAAAAAATTTTTTGACAAATTCTACGAGTTGATGATCTTCGGGGTGATGTAACTCTGGAAATCTATTTTGCTTGTTGGATTTTTTAGCTTGGGTGTATGCTGACGAACCCCTGAAGCTATTTCAAGAAGAATTTCATTGTGCTTGTTCCTCAAAAGCTCGTGGTAAAGCCGCAAAGTCGAGTTAATGGAAACAAAAAATTTTTTGACAAATTCTACGAGTTGATGATCTTCGGGGTGATGTAACTCTGGAAATCTATTTTGCTTGTTGGATTTTTTAGCTTGGGTGTATGCTGACGAACCCCTGAAGCTATTTCAAGAAGAATTTCATTGTGCTTGTTCCTCAAAAGCTCGTGGTAAAGCCGCAAAGTCGAGTTAATGGAAACAAAAAATTTTTTGACAAATTCTACGAGTTGATGATCTTCGGGGTGATGTAACTCTGGAAATCTATTTTGCTTGTTGGATTTTTTAGCTTGGGTGTATGCTGACGAACCCCTGAAGCTATTTCAAGAAGAATTTCATTGTGCTTGTTCCTCAAAAGCTCGTGGTAAAGCCGCAAAGTCGAGTTAATGGAAACAAAAAATTTTTTGACAAATTCTACGAGTTGATGATCTTCGGGGTGATGTAACTCTGGAAATCTATTTTGCTTGTTGGATTTTTTAGCTTGGGTGTATGCTGACGAACCCCTGAAGCTATTTCAAGAAGAATTTCATTGTGCTTGTTCCTCAAAAGCTCGTGGTAAAGCCGCAAAGTCGAGTTAATGGAAACAAAAAAATTTTTGACAAATTCTACGAGTTGATGATCTTCGGGGTGATGTAACTCTGGAAATCTATTTTGCTTGTTGGATTTTTTAGCTTGGGTGTATGCTGACGAACCCCTGAAGCTATTTCAAGAAGAATTTCATTGTGCTTGTTCCTCAAAAGCTCGTGGTAAAGCCGCAAAGTCGAGTTAATGGAAACAAAAAAATTTTTGACAAATTCTACGAGTTGATGATCTTCGGGGTGATGTAACTCTGGAAATCTATTTTGCTTGTTGGATTTTTTAGCTTGGGTGTATGCTGACGAACCCCTGAAGCTATTTCAAGAAGAATTTCATTGTGCTTGTTCCTCAAAAGCTCGTGGTAAAGCCGCAAAGTCGAGTTAATGGAAACAAAAAATTTTTTGACAAATTCTACGAGTTGATGATCTTCGGGGTGATGTAACTCTGGAAATCTATTTTGCTTGTTGGATTTTTTAGCTTGGGTGTATGCTGACGAACCCCTGAAGCTATTTCAAGAAGAATTTCATTGTGCTTGTTCCTCAAAAGCTCGTGGTAAAGCCGCAAAGTCGAGTTAATGGAAACAAAAAATTTTTTGACAAATTCTACGAGTTGATGATCTTCGGGGTGATGTAACTCTGGAAATCTATTTTGCTTGTTGGATTTTTTAGCTTGGGTGTATGCTGACGAACCCCTGAAGCTATTTCAAGAAGAATTTCATTGTGCTTGTTCCTCAAAAGCTCGTGGTAAAGCCGCAAAGTCGAGTTAATGGAAACAAAAAATTTTTTGACAAATTCTACGAGTTGATGATCTTCGGGGTGATGTAACTCTGGAAATCTATTTTGCTTGTTGGATTTTTTAGCTTGGGTGTATGCTGACGAACCCCTGAAGCTATTTCAAGAAGAATTTCATTGTGCTTGTTCCTCAAAAGCTCGTGGTAAAGCCGCAAAGTCGAGTTAATGGAAACAAAAAATTTTTGACAAATTCTACGAGTTGATGATCTTCGGGGTGATGTAACTCTGGAAATCTATTTTGCTTGTTGGATTTTTTAGCTTGGGTGTATGCTGACGAACCCCTGAAGCTATTTCAAGAAGAATTTCATTGTGCTTGTTCCTCAAAAGCTCGTGGTAAAGCCGCAAAGTCGAGTTAATGGAAACAAAAAAATTTTTGACAAATTCTACGAGTTGATGATCTTCGGGGTGATGTAACTCTGGAAATCTATTTTGCTTGTTGGATTTTTTAGCTTGGGTGTATGCTGACGAACCCCTGAAGCTATTTCAAGAAGAATTTCATTGTGCTTGTTCCTCAAAAGCTCGTGGTAAAGCCGCAAAGTCGAGTTAATGGAAACAAAAAATTTTTTGACAAATTCTACGAGTTGATGATCTTCGGGGTGATGTAACTCTGGAAATCTATTTTGCTTGTTGGATTTTTTAGCTTGGGTGTATGCTGACGAACCCCTGAAGCTATTTCAAGAAGAATTTCATTGTGCTTGTTCCTCAAAAGCTCGTGGTAAAGCCGCAAAGTCGAGTTAATGGAAACAAAAAAATTTTTGACAAATTCTACGAGTTGATGATCTTCGGGGTGATGTAACTCTGGAAATCTATTTTGCTTGTTGGATTTTTTAGCTTGGGTGTATGCTGACGAACCCCTGAAGCTATTTCAAGAAGAATTTCATTGTGCTTGTTCCTCAAAAGCTCGTGGTAAAGCCGCAAAGTCGAGTTAATGGAAACAAAAAATTTTTTGACAAATTCTACGAGTTGATGATCTTCGGGGTGATGTAACTCTGGAAATCTATTTTGCTTGTTGGATTTTTTAGCTTGGGTGTATGCTGACGAACCCCTGAAGCTATTTCAAGAAGAATTTCATTGTGCTTGTTCCTCAAAAGCTCGTGGTAAAGCCGCAAAGTCGAGTTAATGGAAACAAAAAATTTTTGACAAATTCTACGAGTTGATGATCTTCGGGGTGATGTAACTCTGGAAATCTATTTTGCTTGTTGGATTTTTTAGCTTGGGTGTATGCTGACGAACCCCTGAAGCTATTTCAAGAAGAATTTCATTGTGCTTGTTCCTCAAAAGCTCGTGGTAAAGCCGCAAAGTCGAGTTAATGGAAACAAAAAATTTTTTGACAAATTCTACGAGTTGATGATCTTCGGGGTGATGTAACTCTGGAAATCTATTTTGCTTGTTGGATTTTTTAGCTTGGGTGTATGCTGACGAACCCCTGAAGCTATTTCAAGAAGAATTTCATTGTGCTTGTTCCTCAAAAGCTCGTGGTAAAGCCGCAAAGTCGAGTTAATGGAAACAAAAAATTTTTTGACAAATTCTACGAGTTGATGATCTTCGGGGTGATGTAACTCTGGAAATCTATTTTGCTTGTTGGATTTTTTAGCTTGGGTGTATGCTGACGAACCCCTGAAGCTATTTCAAGAAGAATTTCATTGTGCTTGTTCCTCAAAAGCTCGTGGTAAAGCCGCAAAGTCGAGTTAATGGAAACAAAAAATTTTTTGACAAATTCTACGAGTTGATGATCTTCGGGGTGATGTAACTCTGGAAATCTATTTTGCTTGTTGGATTTTTTAGCTTGGGTGTATGCTGACGAACCCCTGAAGCTATTTCAAGAAGAATTTCATTGTGCTTGTTCCTCAAAAGCTCGTGGTAAAGCCGCAAAGTCGAGTTAATGGAAACAAAAAAATTTTTGACAAATTCTACGAGTTGATGATCTTCGGGGTGATGTAACTCTGGAAATCTATTTTGCTTGTTGGATTTTTTAGCTTGGGTGTATGCTGACGAACCCCTGAAGCTATTTCAAGAAGAATTTCATTGTGCTTGTTCCTCAAAAGCTCGTGGTAAAGCCGCAAAGTCGAGTTAATGGAAACAAAAAAATTTTTGACAAATTCTACGAGTTGATGATCTTCGGGGTGATGTAACTCTGGAAATCTATTTTGCTTGTTGGATTTTTTAGCTTGGGTGTATGCTGACGAACCCCTGAAGCTATTTCAAGAAGAATTTCATTGTGCTTGTTCCTCAAAAGCTCGTGGTAAAGCCGCAAAGTCGAGTTAATGGAAACAAAAAATTTTTTGACAAATTCTACGAGTTGATGATCTTCGGGGTGATGTAACTCTGGAAATCTATTTTGCTTGTTGGATTTTTTAGCTTGGGTGTATGCTGACGAACCCCTGAAGCTATTTCAAGAAGAATTTCATTGTGCTTGTTCCTCAAAAGCTCGTGGTAAAGCCGCAAAGTCGAGTTAATGGAAACAAAAAAATTTTGACAAATTCTACGAGTTGATGATCTTCGGGGTGATGTAACTCTGGAAATCTATTTTGCTTGTTGGATTTTTTAGCTTGGGTGTATGCTGACGAACCCCTGAAGCTATTTCAAGAAGAATTTCATTGTGCTTGTTCCTCAAAAGCTCGTGGTAAAGCCGCAAAGTCGAGTTAATGGAAACAAAAAATTTTTTGACAAATTCTACGAGTTGATGATCTTCGGGGTGATGTAACTCTGGAAATCTATTTTGCTTGTTGGATTTTTTAGCTTGGGTGTATGCTGACGAACCCCTGAAGCTATTTCAAGAAGAATTTCATTGTGCTTGTTCCTCAAAAGCTCGTGGTAAAGCCGCAAAGTCGAGTTAATGGAAACAAAAAAATTTTTGACAAATTCTACGAGTTGATGATCTTCGGGGTGATGTAACTCTGGAAATCTATTTTGCTTGTTGGATTTTTTAGCTTGGGTGTATGCTGACGAACCCCTGAAGCTATTTCAAGAAGAATTTCATTGTGCTTGTTCCTCAAAAGCTCGTGGTAAAGCCGCAAAGTCGAGTTAATGGAAACAAAAAATTTTTTGACAAATTCTACGAGTTGATGATCTTCGGGGTGATGTAACTCTGGAAATCTATTTTGCTTGTTGGATTTTTTAGCTTGGGTGTATGCTGACGAACCCCTGAAGCTATTTCAAGAAGAATTTCATTGTGCTTGTTCCTCAAAAGCTCGTGGTAAAGCCGCAAAGTCGAGTTAATGGAAACAAAAAATTTTTGACAAATTCTACGAGTTGATGATCTTCGGGGTGATGTAACTCTGGAAATCTATTTTGCTTGTTGGATTTTTTAGCTTGGGTGTATGCTGACGAACCCCTGAAGCTATTTCAAGAAGAATTTCATTGTGCTTGTTCCTCAAAAGCTCGTGGTAAAGCCGCAAAGTCGAGTTAATGGAAACAAAAAATTTTTGACAAATTCTACGAGTTGATGATCTTCGGGGTGATGTAACTCTGGAAATCTATTTTGCTTGTTGGATTTTTTAGCTTGGGTGTATGCTGACGAACCCCTGAAGCTATTTCAAGAAGAATTTCATTGTGCTTGTTCCTCAAAAGCTCGTGGTAAAGCCGCAAAGTCGAGTTAATGGAAACAAAAAATTTTTTGACAAATTCTACGAGTTGATGATCTTCGGGGTGATGTAACTCTGGAAATCTATTTTGCTTGTTGGATTTTTTAGCTTGGGTGTATGCTGACGAACCCCTGAAGCTATTTCAAGAAGAATTTCATTGTGCTTGTTCCTCAAAAGCTCGTGGTAAAGCCGCAAAGTCGAGTTAATGGAAACAAAAAATTTTTTGACAAATTCTACGAGTTGATGATCTTCGGGGTGATGTAACTCTGGAAATCTATTTTGCTTGTTGGATTTTTTAGCTTGGGTGTATGCTGACGAACCCCTGAAGCTATTTCAAGAAGAATTTCATTGTGCTTGTTCCTCAAAAGCTCGTGGTAAAGCCGCAAAGTCGAGTTAATGGAAACAAAAAATTTTTTGACAAATTCTACGAGTTGATGATCTTCGGGGTGATGTAACTCTGGAAATCTATTTTGCTTGTTGGATTTTTTAGCTTGGGTGTATGCTGACGAACCCCTGAAGCTATTTCAAGAAGAATTTCATTGTGCTTGTTCCTCAAAAGCTCGTGGTAAAGCCGCAAAGTCGAGTTAATGGAAACAAAAAAATTTTTGACAAATTCTACGAGTTGATGATCTTCGGGGTGATGTAACTCTGGAAATCTATTTTGCTTGTTGGATTTTTTAGCTTGGGTGTATGCTGACGAACCCCTGAAGCTATTTCAAGAAGAATTTCATTGTGCTTGTTCCTCAAAAGCTCGTGGTAAAGCCGCAAAGTCGAGTTAATGGAAACAAAAAATTTTTTGACAAATTCTACGAGTTGATGATCTTCGGGGTGATGTAACTCTGGAAATCTATTTTGCTTGTTGGATTTTTTAGCTTGGGTGTATGCTGACGAACCCCTGAAGCTATTTCAAGAAGAATTTCATTGTGCTTGTTCCTCAAAAGCTCGTGGTAAAGCCGCAAAGTCGAGTTAATGGAAACAAAAAAATTTTTGACAAATTCTACGAGTTGATGATCTTCGGGGTGATGTAACTCTGGAAATCTATTTTGCTTGTTGGATTTTTTAGCTTGGGTGTATGCTGACGAACCCCTGAAGCTATTTCAAGAAGAATTTCATTGTGCTTGTTCCTCAAAAGCTCGTGGTAAAGCCGCAAAGTCGAGTTAATGGAAACAAAAAATTTTTTGACAAATTCTACGAGTTGATGATCTTCGGGGTGATGTAACTCTGGAAATCTATTTTGCTTGTTGGATTTTTTAGCTTGGGTGTATGCTGACGAACCCCTGAAGCTATTTCAAGAAGAATTTCATTGTGCTTGTTCCTCAAAAGCTCGTGGTAAAGCCGCAAAGTCGAGTTAATGGAAACAAAAAATTTTTTGACAAATTCTACGAGTTGATGATCTTCGGGGTGATGTAACTCTGGAAATCTATTTTGCTTGTTGGATTTTTTAGCTTGGGTGTATGCTGACGAACCCCTGAAGCTATTTCAAGAAGAATTTCATTGTGCTTGTTCCTCAAAAGCTCGTGGTAAAGCCGCAAAGTCGAGTTAATGGAAACAAAAAATTTTTGACAAATTCTACGAGTTGATGATCTTCGGGGTGATGTAACTCTGGAAATCTATTTTGCTTGTTGGATTTTTTAGCTTGGGTGTATGCTGACGAACCCCTGAAGCTATTTCAAGAAGAATTTCATTGTGCTTGTTCCTCAAAAGCTCGTGGTAAAGCCGCAAAGTCGAGTTAATGGAAACAAAAAATTTTTGACAAATTCTACGAGTTGATGATCTTCGGGGTGATGTAACTCTGGAAATCTATTTTGCTTGTTGGATTTTTTAGCTTGGGTGTATGCTGACGAACCCCTGAAGCTATTTCAAGAAGAATTTCATTGTGCTTGTTCCTCAAAAGCTCGTGGTAAAGCCGCAAAGTCGAGTTAATGGAAACAAAAAATTTTTTGACAAATTCTACGAGTTGATGATCTTCGGGGTGATGTAACTCTGGAAATCTATTTTGCTTGTTGGATTTTTTAGCTTGGGTGTATGCTGACGAACCCCTGAAGCTATTTCAAGAAGAATTTCATTGTGCTTGTTCCTCAAAAGCTCGTGGTAAAGCCGCAAAGTCGAGTTAATGGAAACAAAAAATTTTTTGACAAATTCTACGAGTTGATGATCTTCGGGGTGATGTAACTCTGGAAATCTATTTTGCTTGTTGGATTTTTTAGCTTGGGTGTATGCTGACGAACCCCTGAAGCTATTTCAAGAAGAATTTCATTGTGCTTGTTCCTCAAAAGCTCGTGGTAAAGCCGCAAAGTCGAGTTAATGGAAACAAAAAATTTTTGACAAATTCTACGAGTTGATGATCTTCGGGGTGATGTAACTCTGGAAATCTATTTTGCTTGTTGGATTTTTTAGCTTGGGTGTATGCTGACGAACCCCTGAAGCTATTTCAAGAAGAATTTCATTGTGCTTGTTCCTCAAAAGCTCGTGGTAAAGCCGCAAAGTCGAGTTAATGGAAACAAAAAATTTTTGACAAATTCTACGAGTTGATGATCTTCGGGGTGATGTAACTCTGGAAATCTATTTTGCTTGTTGGATTTTTTAGCTTGGGTGTATGCTGACGAACCCCTGAAGCTATTTCAAGAAGAATTTCATTGTGCTTGTTCCTCAAAAGCTCGTGGTAAAGCCGCAAAGTCGAGTTAATGGAAACAAAAAATTTTTTGACAAATTCTACGAGTTGATGATCTTCGGGGTGATGTAACTCTGGAAATCTATTTTGCTTGTTGGATTTTTTAGCTTGGGTGTATGCTGACGAACCCCTGAAGCTATTTCAAGAAGAATTTCATTGTGCTTGTTCCTCAAAAGCTCGTGGTAAAGCCGCAAAGTCGAGTTAATGGAAACAAAAAAATTTTTGACAAATTCTACGAGTTGATGATCTTCGGGGTGATGTAACTCTGGAAATCTATTTTGCTTGTTGGATTTTTTAGCTTGGGTGTATGCTGACGAACCCCTGAAGCTATTTCAAGAAGAATTTCATTGTGCTTGTTCCTCAAAAGCTCGTGGTAAAGCCGCAAAGTCGAGTTAATGGAAACAAAAAATTTTTGACAAATTCTACGAGTTGATGATCTTCGGGGTGATGTAACTCTGGAAATCTATTTTGCTTGTTGGATTTTTTAGCTTGGGTGTATGCTGACGAACCCCTGAAGCTATTTCAAGAAGAATTTCATTGTGCTTGTTCCTCAAAAGCTCGTGGTAAAGCCGCAAAGTCGAGTTAATGGAAACAAAAAATTTTTTGACAAATTCTACGAGTTGATGATCTTCGGGGTGATGTAACTCTGGAAATCTATTTTGCTTGTTGGATTTTTTAGCTTGGGTGTATGCTGACGAACCCCTGAAGCTATTTCAAGAAGAATTTCATTGTGCTTGTTCCTCAAAAGCTCGTGGTAAAGCCGCAAAGTCGAGTTAATGGAAACAAAAAATTTTTGACAAATTCTACGAGTTGATGATCTTCGGGGTGATGTAACTCTGGAAATCTATTTTGCTTGTTGGATTTTTTAGCTTGGGTGTATGCTGACGAACCCCTGAAGCTATTTCAAGAAGAATTTCATTGTGCTTGTTCCTCAAAAGCTCGTGGTAAAGCCGCAAAGTCGAGTTAATGGAAACAAAAAATTTTTTGACAAATTCTACGAGTTGATGATCTTCGGGGTGATGTAACTCTGGAAATCTATTTTGCTTGTTGGATTTTTTAGCTTGGGTGTATGCTGACGAACCCCTGAAGCTATTTCAAGAAGAATTTCATTGTGCTTGTTCCTCAAAAGCTCGTGGTAAAGCCGCAAAGTCGAGTTAATGGAAACAAAAAAATTTTTGACAAATTCTACGAGTTGATGATCTTCGGGGTGATGTAACTCTGGAAATCTATTTTGCTTGTTGGATTTTTTAGCTTGGGTGTATGCTGACGAACCCCTGAAGCTATTTCAAGAAGAATTTCATTGTGCTTGTTCCTCAAAAGCTCGTGGTAAAGCCGCAAAGTCGAGTTAATGGAAACAAAAAATTTTTTGACAAATTCTACGAGTTGATGATCTTCGGGGTGATGTAACTCTGGAAATCTATTTTGCTTGTTGGATTTTTTAGCTTGGGTGTATGCTGACGAACCCCTGAAGCTATTTCAAGAAGAATTTCATTGTGCTTGTTCCTCAAAAGCTCGTGGTAAAGCCGCAAAGTCGAGTTAATGGAAACAAAAAATTTTTTGACAAATTCTACGAGTTGATGATCTTCGGGGTGATGTAACTCTGGAAATCTATTTTGCTTGTTGGATTTTTTAGCTTGGGTGTATGCTGACGAACCCCTGAAGCTATTTCAAGAAGAATTTCATTGTGCTTGTTCCTCAAAAGCTCGTGGTAAAGCCGCAAAGTCGAGTTAATGGAAACAAAAAATTTTTGACAAATTCTACGAGTTGATGATCTTCGGGGTGATGTAACTCTGGAAATCTATTTTGCTTGTTGGATTTTTTAGCTTGGGTGTATGCTGACGAACCCCTGAAGCTATTTCAAGAAGAATTTCATTGTGCTTGTTCCTCAAAAGCTCGTGGTAAAGCCGCAAAGTCGAGTTAATGGAAACAAAAAATTTTTTGACAAATTCTACGAGTTGATGATCTTCGGGGTGATGTAACTCTGGAAATCTATTTTGCTTGTTGGATTTTTTAGCTTGGGTGTATGCTGACGAACCCCTGAAGCTATTTCAAGAAGAATTTCATTGTGCTTGTTCCTCAAAAGCTCGTGGTAAAGCCGCAAAGTCGAGTTAATGGAAACAAAAAATTTTTGACAAATTCTACGAGTTGATGATCTTCGGGGTGATGTAACTCTGGAAATCTATTTTGCTTGTTGGATTTTTTAGCTTGGGTGTATGCTGACGAACCCCTGAAGCTATTTCAAGAAGAATTTCATTGTGCTTGTTCCTCAAAAGCTCGTGGTAAAGCCGCAAAGTCGAGTTAATGGAAACAAAAAAATTTTTGACAAATTCTACGAGTTGATGATCTTCGGGGTGATGTAACTCTGGAAATCTATTTTGCTTGTTGGATTTTTTAGCTTGGGTGTATGCTGACGAACCCCTGAAGCTATTTCAAGAAGAATTTCATTGTGCTTGTTCCTCAAAAGCTCGTGGTAAAGCCGCAAAGTCGAGTTAATGGAAACAAAAAATTTTTTGACAAATTCTACGAGTTGATGATCTTCGGGGTGATGTAACTCTGGAAATCTATTTTGCTTGTTGGATTTTTTAGCTTGGGTGTATGCTGACGAACCCCTGAAGCTATTTCAAGAAGAATTTCATTGTGCTTGTTCCTCAAAAGCTCGTGGTAAAGCCGCAAAGTCGAGTTAATGGAAACAAAAAATTTTTGACAAATTCTACGAGTTGATGATCTTCGGGGTGATGTAACTCTGGAAATCTATTTTGCTTGTTGGATTTTTTAGCTTGGGTGTATGCTGACGAACCCCTGAAGCTATTTCAAGAAGAATTTCATTGTGCTTGTTCCTCAAAAGCTCGTGGTAAAGCCGCAAAGTCGAGTTAATGGAAACAAAAAATTTTTTGACAAATTCTACGAGTTGATGATCTTCGGGGTGATGTAACTCTGGAAATCTATTTTGCTTGTTGGATTTTTTAGCTTGGGTGTATGCTGACGAACCCCTGAAGCTATTTCAAGAAGAATTTCATTGTGCTTGTTCCTCAAAAGCTCGTGGTAAAGCCGCAAAGTCGAGTTAATGGAAACAAAAATTTTTTGACAAATTCTACGAGTTGATGATCTTCGGGGTGATGTAACTCTGGAAATCTATTTTGCTTGTTGGATTTTTTAGCTTGGGTGTATGCTGACGAACCCCTGAAGCTATTTCAAGAAGAATTTCATTGTGCTTGTTCCTCAAAAGCTCGTGGTAAAGCCGCAAAGTCGAGTTAATGGAAACAAAAAATTTTTGACAAATTCTACGAGTTGATGATCTTCGGGGTGATGTAACTCTGGAAATCTATTTTGCTTGTTGGATTTTTTAGCTTGGGTGTATGCTGACGAACCCCTGAAGCTATTTCAAGAAGAATTTCATTGTGCTTGTTCCTCAAAAGCTCGTGGTAAAGCCGCAAAGTCGAGTTAATGGAAACAAAAAATTTTTTGACAAATTCTACGAGTTGATGATCTTCGGGGTGATGTAACTCTGGAAATCTATTTTGCTTGTTGGATTTTTTAGCTTGGGTGTATGCTGACGAACCCCTGAAGCTATTTCAAGAAGAATTTCATTGTGCTTGTTCCTCAAAAGCTCGTGGTAAAGCCGCAAAGTCGAGTTAATGGAAACAAAAAAATTTTTGACAAATTCTACGAGTTGATGATCTTCGGGGTGATGTAACTCTGGAAATCTATTTTGCTTGTTGGATTTTTTAGCTTGGGTGTATGCTGACGAACCCCTGAAGCTATTTCAAGAAGAATTTCATTGTGCTTGTTCCTCAAAAGCTCGTGGTAAAGCCGCAAAGTCGAGTTAATGGAAACAAAAAAATTTTTGACAAATTCTACGAGTTGATGATCTTCGGGGTGATGTAACTCTGGAAATCTATTTTGCTTGTTGGATTTTTTAGCTTGGGTGTATGCTGACGAACCCCTGAAGCTATTTCAAGAAGAATTTCATTGTGCTTGTTCCTCAAAAGCTCGTGGTAAAGCCGCAAAGTCGAGTTAATGGAAACAAAAAATTTTTTGACAAATTCTACGAGTTGATGATCTTCGGGGTGATGTAACTCTGGAAATCTATTTTGCTTGTTGGATTTTTTAGCTTGGGTGTATGCTGACGAACCCCTGAAGCTATTTCAAGAAGAATTTCATTGTGCTTGTTCCTCAAAAGCTCGTGGTAAAGCCGCAAAGTCGAGTTAATGGAAACAAAAAATTTTTTGACAAATTCTACGAGTTGATGATCTTCGGGGTGATGTAACTCTGGAAATCTATTTTGCTTGTTGGATTTTTTAGCTTGGGTGTATGCTGACGAACCCCTGAAGCTATTTCAAGAAGAATTTCATTGTGCTTGTTCCTCAAAAGCTCGTGGTAAAGCCGCAAAGTCGAGTTAATGGAAACAAAAAATTTTTTGACAAATTCTACGAGTTGATGATCTTCGGGGTGATGTAACTCTGGAAATCTATTTTGCTTGTTGGATTTTTTAGCTTGGGTGTATGCTGACGAACCCCTGAAGCTATTTCAAGAAGAATTTCATTGTGCTTGTTCCTCAAAAGCTCGTGGTAAAGCCGCAAAGTCGAGTTAATGGAAACAAAAAATTTTTTGACAAATTCTACGAGTTGATGATCTTCGGGGTGATGTAACTCTGGAAATCTATTTTGCTTGTTGGATTTTTTAGCTTGGGTGTATGCTGACGAACCCCTGAAGCTATTTCAAGAAGAATTTCATTGTGCTTGTTCCTCAAAAGCTCGTGGTAAAGCCGCAAAGTCGAGTTAATGGAAACAAAAAATTTTTGACAAATTCTACGAGTTGATGATCTTCGGGGTGATGTAACTCTGGAAATCTATTTTGCTTGTTGGATTTTTTAGCTTGGGTGTATGCTGACGAACCCCTGAAGCTATTTCAAGAAGAATTTCATTGTGCTTGTTCCTCAAAAGCTCGTGGTAAAGCCGCAAAGTCGAGTTAATGGAAACAAAAAAATTTTTGACAAATTCTACGAGTTGATGATCTTCGGGGTGATGTAACTCTGGAAATCTATTTTGCTTGTTGGATTTTTTAGCTTGGGTGTATGCTGACGAACCCCTGAAGCTATTTCAAGAAGAATTTCATTGTGCTTGTTCCTCAAAAGCTCGTGGTAAAGCCGCAAAGTCGAGTTAATGGAAACAAAAAATTTTTTGACAAATTCTACGAGTTGATGATCTTCGGGGTGATGTAACTCTGGAAATCTATTTTGCTTGTTGGATTTTTTAGCTTGGGTGTATGCTGACGAACCCCTGAAGCTATTTCAAGAAGAATTTCATTGTGCTTGTTCCTCAAAAGCTCGTGGTAAAGCCGCAAAGTCGAGTTAATGGAAACAAAAAATTTTTTGACAAATTCTACGAGTTGATGATCTTCGGGGTGATGTAACTCTGGAAATCTATTTTGCTTGTTGGATTTTTTAGCTTGGGTGTATGCTGACGAACCCCTGAAGCTATTTCAAGAAGAATTTCATTGTGCTTGTTCCTCAAAAGCTCGTGGTAAAGCCGCAAAGTCGAGTTAATGGAAACAAAAAATTTTTGACAAATTCTACGAGTTGATGATCTTCGGGGTGATGTAACTCTGGAAATCTATTTTGCTTGTTGGATTTTTTAGCTTGGGTGTATGCTGACGAACCCCTGAAGCTATTTCAAGAAGAATTTCATTGTGCTTGTTCCTCAAAAGCTCGTGGTAAAGCCGCAAAGTCGAGTTAATGGAAACAAAAAATTTTTTGACAAATTCTACGAGTTGATGATCTTCGGGGTGATGTAACTCTGGAAATCTATTTTGCTTGTTGGATTTTTTAGCTTGGGTGTATGCTGACGAACCCCTGAAGCTATTTCAAGAAGAATTTCATTGTGCTTGTTCCTCAAAAGCTCGTGGTAAAGCCGCAAAGTCGAGTTAATGGAAACAAAAAATTTTTTGACAAATTCTACGAGTTGATGATCTTCGGGGTGATGTAACTCTGGAAATCTATTTTGCTTGTTGGATTTTTTAGCTTGGGTGTATGCTGACGAACCCCTGAAGCTATTTCAAGAAGAATTTCATTGTGCTTGTTCCTCAAAAGCTCGTGGTAAAGCCGCAAAGTCGAGTTAATGGAAACAAAAAATTTTTGACAAATTCTACGAGTTGATGATCTTCGGGGTGATGTAACTCTGGAAATCTATTTTGCTTGTTGGATTTTTTAGCTTGGGTGTATGCTGACGAACCCCTGAAGCTATTTCAAGAAGAATTTCATTGTGCTTGTTCCTCAAAAGCTCGTGGTAAAGCCGCAAAGTCGAGTTAATGGAAACAAAAAATTTTTTGACAAATTCTACGAGTTGATGATCTTCGGGGTGATGTAACTCTGGAAATCTATTTTGCTTGTTGGATTTTTTAGCTTGGGTGTATGCTGACGAACCCCTGAAGCTATTTCAAGAAGAATTTCATTGTGCTTGTTCCTCAAAAGCTCGTGGTAAAGCCGCAAAGTCGAGTTAATGGAAACAAAAAAATTTTTGACAAATTCTACGAGTTGATGATCTTCGGGGTGATGTAACTCTGGAAATCTATTTTGCTTGTTGGATTTTTTAGCTTGGGTGTATGCTGACGAACCCCTGAAGCTATTTCAAGAAGAATTTCATTGTGCTTGTTCCTCAAAAGCTCGTGGTAAAGCCGCAAAGTCGAGTTAATGGAAACAAAAAATTTTTTGACAAATTCTACGAGTTGATGATCTTCGGGGTGATGTAACTCTGGAAATCTATTTTGCTTGTTGGATTTTTTAGCT
Source organism: Daphnia galeata (assembly GCA_030770115.1). Lineage (NCBI taxonomy): Eukaryota > Metazoa > Arthropoda > Branchiopoda > Diplostraca > Daphniidae > Daphnia > Daphnia galeata. The sequence continues at coordinate 78,645 of JAUANT010000107.1, forward strand.
TGGGTGTATGCTGACGAACCCCTGAAGCTATTTCAAGAAGAATTTCATTGTGCTTGTTCCTCAAAAGCTCGTGGTAAAGCCGCAAAGTCGAGTTAATGGAAACAAAAAATTTTTGACAAATTCTACGAGTTGATGATCTTCGGGGTGATGTAACTCTGGAAATCTATTTTGCTTGTTGGATTTTTTAGCTTGGGTGTATGCTGACGAACCCCTGAAGCTATTTCAAGAAGAATTTCATTGTGCTTGTTCCTCAAAAGCTCGTGGTAAAGCCGCAAAGTCGAGTTAATGGAAACAAAAAATTTTTTGACAAATTCTACGAGTTGATGATCTTCGGGGTGATGTAACTCTGGAAATCTATTTTGCTTGTTGGATTTTTTAGCTTGGGTGTATGCTGACGAACCCCTGAAGCTATTTCAAGAAGAATTTCATTGTGCTTGTTCCTCAAAAGCTCGTGGTAAAGCCGCAAAGTCGAGTTAATGGAAACAAAAAATTTTTTGACAAATTCTACGAGTTGATGATCTTCGGGGTGATGTAACTCTGGAAATCTATTTTGCTTGTTGGATTTTTTAGCTTGGGTGTATGCTGACGAACCCCTGAAGCTATTTCAAGAAGAATTTCATTGTGCTTGTTCCTCAAAAGCTCGTGGTAAAGCCGCAAAGTCGAGTTAATGGAAACAAAAAAATTTTTGACAAATTCTACGAGTTGATGATCTTCGGGGTGATGTAACTCTGGAAATCTATTTTGCTTGTTGGATTTTTTAGCTTGGGTGTATGCTGACGAACCCCTGAAGCTATTTCAAGAAGAATTTCATTGTGCTTGTTCCTCAAAAGCTCGTGGTAAAGCCGCAAAGTCGAGTTAATGGAAACAAAAAATTTTTTGACAAATTCTACGAGTTGATGATCTTCGGGGTGATGTAACTCTGGAAATCTATTTTGCTTGTTGGATTTTTTAGCTTGGGTGTATGCTGACGAACCCCTGAAGCTATTTCAAGAAGAATTTCATTGTGCTTGTTCCTCAAAAGCTCGTGGTAAAGCCGCAAAGTCGAGTTAATGGAAACAAAAAATTTTTGACAAATTCTACGAGTTGATGATCTTCGGGGTGATGTAACTCTGGAAATCTATTTTGCTTGTTGGATTTTTTAGCTTGGGTGTATGCTGACGAACCCCTGAAGCTATTTCAAGAAGAATTTCATTGTGCTTGTTCCTCAAAAGCTCGTGGTAAAGCCGCAAAGTCGAGTTAATGGAAACAAAAAATTTTTGACAAATTCTACGAGTTGATGATCTTCGGGGTGATGTAACTCTGGAAATCTATTTTGCTTGTTGGATTTTTTAGCTTGGGTGTATGCTGACGAACCCCTGAAGCTATTTCAAGAAGAATTTCATTGTGCTTGTTCCTCAAAAGCTCGTGGTAAAGCCGCAAAGTCGAGTTAATGGAAACAAAAAATTTTTTGACAAATTCTACGAGTTGATGATCTTCGGGGTGATGTAACTCTGGAAATCTATTTTGCTTGTTGGATTTTTTAGCTTGGGTGTATGCTGACGAACCCCTGAAGCTATTTCAAGAAGAATTTCATTGTGCTTGTTCCTCAAAAGCTCGTGGTAAAGCCGCAAAGTCGAGTTAATGGAAACAAAAAATTTTTTGACAAATTCTACGAGTTGATGATCTTCGGGGTGATGTAACTCTGGAAATCTATTTTGCTTGTTGGATTTTTTAGCTTGGGTGTATGCTGACGAACCCCTGAAGCTATTTCAAGAAGAATTTCATTGTGCTTGTTCCTCAAAAGCTCGTGGTAAAGCCGCAAAGTCGAGTTAATGGAAACAAAAAAATTTTTGACAAATTCTACGAGTTGATGATCTTCGGGGTGATGTAACTCTGGAAATCTATTTTGCTTGTTGGATTTTTTAGCTTGGGTGTATGCTGACGAACCCCTGAAGCTATTTCAAGAAGAATTTCATTGTGCTTGTTCCTCAAAAGCTCGTGGTAAAGCCGCAAAGTCGAGTTAATGGAAACAAAAAATTTTTGACAAATTCTACGAGTTGATGATCTTCGGGGTGATGTAACTCTGGAAATCTATTTTGCTTGTTGGATTTTTTAGCTTGGGTGTATGCTGACGAACCCCTGAAGCTATTTCAAGAAGAATTTCATTGTGCTTGTTCCTCAAAAGCTCGTGGTAAAGCCGCAAAGTCGAGTTAATGGAAACAAAAAATTTTTGACAAATTCTACGAGTTGATGATCTTCGGGGTGATGTAACTCTGGAAATCTATTTTGCTTGTTGGATTTTTTAGCTTGGGTGTATGCTGACGAACCCCTGAAGCTATTTCAAGAAGAATTTCATTGTGCTTGTTCCTCAAAAGCTCGTGGTAAAGCCGCAAAGTCGAGTTAATGGAAACAAAAAATTTTTGACAAATTCTACGAGTTGATGATCTTCGGGGTGATGTAACTCTGGAAATCTATTTTGCTTGTTGGATTTTTTAGCTTGGGTGTATGCTGACGAACCCCTGAAGCTATTTCAAGAAGAATTTCATTGTGCTTGTTCCTCAAAAGCTCGTGGTAAAGCCGCAAAGTCGAGTTAATGGAAACAAAAAAATTTTTGACAAATTCTACGAGTTGATGATCTTCGGGGTGATGTAACTCTGGAAATCTATTTTGCTTGTTGGATTTTTTAGCTTGGGTGTATGCTGACGAACCCCTGAAGCTATTTCAAGAAGAATTTCATTGTGCTTGTTCCTCAAAAGCTCGTGGTAAAGCCGCAAAGTCGAGTTAATGGAAACAAAAAATTTTTGACAAATTCTACGAGTTGATGATCTTCGGGGTGATGTAACTCTGGAAATCTATTTTGCTTGTTGGATTTTTTAGCTTGGGTGTATGCTGACGAACCCCTGAAGCTATTTCAAGAAGAATTTCATTGTGCTTGTTCCTCAAAAGCTCGTGGTAAAGCCGCAAAGTCGAGTTAATGGAAACAAAAAATTTTTGACAAATTCTACGAGTTGATGATCTTCGGGGTGATGTAACTCTGGAAATCTATTTTGCTTGTTGGATTTTTTAGCTTGGGTGTATGCTGACGAACCCCTGAAGCTATTTCAAGAAGAATTTCATTGTGCTTGTTCCTCAAAAGCTCGTGGTAAAGCCGCAAAGTCGAGTTAATGGAAACAAAAAATTTTTTGACAAATTCTACGAGTTGATGATCTTCGGGGTGATGTAACTCTGGAAATCTATTTTGCTTGTTGGATTTTTTAGCTTGGGTGTATGCTGACGAACCCCTGAAGCTATTTCAAGAAGAATTTCATTGTGCTTGTTCCTCAAAAGCTCGTGGTAAAGCCGCAAAGTCGAGTTAATGGAAACAAAAAATTTTTGACAAATTCTACGAGTTGATGATCTTCGGGGTGATGTAACTCTGGAAATCTATTTTGCTTGTTGGATTTTTTAGCTTGGGTGTATGCTGACGAACCCCTGAAGCTATTTCAAGAAGAATTTCATTGTGCTTGTTCCTCAAAAGCTCGTGGTAAAGCCGCAAAGTCGAGTTAATGGAAACAAAAAATTTTTGACAAATTCTACGAGTTGATGATCTTCGGGGTGATGTAACTCTGGAAATCTATTTTGCTTGTTGGATTTTTTAGCTTGGGTGTATGCTGACGAACCCCTGAAGCTATTTCAAGAAGAATTTCATTGTGCTTGTTCCTCAAAAGCTCGTGGTAAAGCCGCAAAGTCGAGTTAATGGAAACAAAAAATTTTTGACAAATTCTACGAGTTGATGATCTTCGGGGTGATGTAACTCTGGAAATCTATTTTGCTTGTTGGATTTTTTAGCTTGGGTGTATGCTGACGAACCCCTGAAGCTATTTCAAGAAGAATTTCATTGTGCTTGTTCCTCAAAAGCTCGTGGTAAAGCCGCAAAGTCGAGTTAATGGAAACAAAAAATTTTTTGACAAATTCTACGAGTTGATGATCTTCGGGGTGATGTAACTCTGGAAATCTATTTTGCTTGTTGGATTTTTTAGCTTGGGTGTATGCTGACGAACCCCTGAAGCTATTTCAAGAAGAATTTCATTGTGCTTGTTCCTCAAAAGCTCGTGGTAAAGCCGCAAAGTCGAGTTAATGGAAACAAAAAATTTTTTGACAAATTCTACGAGTTGATGATCTTCGGGGTGATGTAACTCTGGAAATCTATTTTGCTTGTTGGATTTTTTAGCTTGGGTGTATGCTGACGAACCCCTGAAGCTATTTCAAGAAGAATTTCATTGTGCTTGTTCCTCAAAAGCTCGTGGTAAAGCCGCAAAGTCGAGTTAATGGAAACAAAAAAATTTTGACAAATTCTACGAGTTGATGATCTTCGGGGTGATGTAACTCTGGAAATCTATTTTGCTTGTTGGATTTTTTAGCTTGGGTGTATGCTGACGAACCCCTGAAGCTATTTCAAGAAGAATTTCATTGTGCTTGTTCCTCAAAAGCTCGTGGTAAAGCCGCAAAGTCGAGTTAATGGAAACAAAAAATTTTTTGACAAATTCTACGAGTTGATGATCTTCGGGGTGATGTAACTCTGGAAATCTATTTTGCTTGTTGGATTTTTTAGCTTGGGTGTATGCTGACGAACCCCTGAAGCTATTTCAAGAAGAATTTCATTGTGCTTGTTCCTCAAAAGCTCGTGGTAAAGCCGCAAAGTCGAGTTAATGGAAACAAAAAAATTTTTGACAAATTCTACGAGTTGATGATCTTCGGGGTGATGTAACTCTGGAAATCTATTTTGCTTGTTGGATTTTTTAGCTTGGGTGTATGCTGACGAACCCCTGAAGCTATTTCAAGAAGAATTTCATTGTGCTTGTTCCTCAAAAGCTCGTGGTAAAGCCGCAAAGTCGAGTTAATGGAAACAAAAAATTTTTTGACAAATTCTACGAGTTGATGATCTTCGGGGTGATGTAACTCTGGAAATCTATTTTGCTTGTTGGATTTTTTAGCTTGGGTGTATGCTGACGAACCCCTGAAGCTATTTCAAGAAGAATTTCATTGTGCTTGTTCCTCAAAAGCTCGTGGTAAAGCCGCAAAGTCGAGTTAATGGAAACAAAAAAATTTTTGACAAATTCTACGAGTTGATGATCTTCGGGGTGATGTAACTCTGGAAATCTATTTTGCTTGTTGGATTTTTTAGCTTGGGTGTATGCTGACGAACCCCTGAAGCTATTTCAAGAAGAATTTCATTGTGCTTGTTCCTCAAAAGCTCGTGGTAAAGCCGCAAAGTCGAGTTAATGGAAACAAAAAATTTTTTGACAAATTCTACGAGTTGATGATCTTCGGGGTGATGTAACTCTGGAAATCTATTTTGCTTGTTGGATTTTTTAGCTTGGGTGTATGCTGACGAACCCCTGAAGCTATTTCAAGAAGAATTTCATTGTGCTTGTTCCTCAAAAGCTCGTGGTAAAGCCGCAAAGTCGAGTTAATGGAAACAAAAAATTTTTTGACAAATTCTACGAGTTGATGATCTTCGGGGTGATGTAACTCTGGAAATCTATTTTGCTTGTTGGATTTTTTAGCTTGGGTGTATGCTGACGAACCCCTGAAGCTATTTCAAGAAGAATTTCATTGTGCTTGTTCCTCAAAAGCTCGTGGTAAAGCCGCAAAGTCGAGTTAATGGAAACAAAAAATTTTTGACAAATTCTACGAGTTGATGATCTTCGGGGTGATGTAACTCTGGAAATCTATTTTGCTTGTTGGATTTTTTAGCTTGGGTGTATGCTGACGAACCCCTGAAGCTATTTCAAGAAGAATTTCATTGTGCTTGTTCCTCAAAAGCTCGTGGTAAAGCCGCAAAGTCGAGTTAATGGAAACAAAAAATTTTTTGACAAATTCTACGAGTTGATGATCTTCGGGGTGATGTAACTCTGGAAATCTATTTTGCTTGTTGGATTTTTTAGCTTGGGTGTATGCTGACGAACCCCTGAAGCTATTTCAAGAAGAATTTCATTGTGCTTGTTCCTCAAAAGCTCGTGGTAAAGCCGCAAAGTCGAGTTAATGGAAACAAAAAATTTTTTGACAAATTCTACGAGTTGATGATCTTCGGGGTGATGTAACTCTGGAAATCTATTTTGCTTGTTGGATTTTTTAGCTTGGGTGTATGCTGACGAACCCCTGAAGCTATTTCAAGAAGAATTTCATTGTGCTTGTTCCTCAAAAGCTCGTGGTAAAGCCGCAAAGTCGAGTTAATGGAAACAAAAAATTTTTTTGACAAATTCTACGATGATCTTCTGATGTATCTTTTTTTGCTTGTTGGGCTGGGTGTATGCTGACGAACCCCTGAAGCTATTTCAAGAAGAATTTCATTGTGCTTGTTCCTCAAAAGCTCGTGGTAAAGCCGCAAAGTCGAGTTAATGGAAACAAAAAATTTTTGACAAATTCTACGAGTTGATGATCTTCGGGGTGATGTAACTCTGGAAATCTATTTTGCTTGTTGGATTTTTTAGCTTGGGTGTATGCTGACGAACCCTGAAGCTATTTCAAGAAGAATTTCATTGTGCTTGTTCCTCAAAAGCTCGTGGTAAAGCCGCAAAGTCGAGTTAATGGAAACAAAAAATTTTTGACAAATTCTACGAGTTGATGATCTTCGGGGTGATGTAACTCTGGAAATCTATTTTGCTTGTTGGATTTTTTAGCTTGGGTGTATGCTGACGAACCCCTGAAGCTATTTCAAGAAGAATTTCATTGTGCTTGTTCCTCAAAAGCTCGTGGTAAAGCCGCAAAGTCGAGTTAATGGAAACAAAAAATTTTTTGACAAATTCTACGAGTTGATGATCTTCGGGGTGATGTAACTCTGGAAATCTATTTTGCTTGTTGGATTTTTTAGCTTGGGTGTATGCTGACGAACCCCTGAAGCTATTTCAAGAAGAATTTCATTGTGCTTGTTCCTCAAAAGCTCGTGGTAAAGCCGCAAAGTCGAGTTAATGGAAACAAAAAAATTTTTGACAAATTCTACGAGTTGATGATCTTCGGGGTGATGTAACTCTGGAAATCTATTTTGCTTGTTGGATTTTTTTAGCTTGGGTGTATGCTGACGAACCCCTGAAGCTATTTCAAGAAGAATTTCATTGTGCTTGTTCCTCAAAAGCTCGTGGTAAAGCCGCAAAGTCGAGTTAATGGAAACAAAAAAATTTTTGACAAATTCTACGAGTTGATGATCTTCGGGGTGATGTAACTCTGGAAATCTATTTTGCTTGTTGGATTTTTTAGCTTGGGTGTATGCTGACGAACCCCTGAAGCTATTTCAAGAAGAATTTCATTGTGCTTGTTCCTCAAAAGCTCGTGGTAAAGCCGCAAAGTCGAGTTAATGGAAACAAAAAATTTTTGACAAATTCTACGAGTTGATGATCTTCGGGGTGATGTAACTCTGAAGCTATTTCAAGAAGAATTTCATTGTGCTTGTTCCTCAAAAGCTCGTGGTAAAGCCGCAAAGTCGAGTTAATGGAAACAAAAAATTTTTGACAAATTCTACGAGTTGATGATCTTCGGGGTGATGTAACTCTGGAAATCTATTTTGCTTGTTGGATTTTTTAGCTTGGGTGTATGCTGACGAACCCCTGAAGCTATTTCAAGAAGAATTTCATTGTGCTTGTTCCTCAAAAGCTCGTGGTAAAGCCGCAAAGTCGAGTTAATGGAAACAAAAAATTTTTTGACAAATTCTACGAGTTGATGATCTTCGGGGTGATGTAACTCTGGAAATCTATTTTGCTTGTTGGATTTTTTAGCTTGGGTGTATGCTGACGAACCCCTGAAGCTATTTCAAGAAGAATTTCATTGTGCTTGTTCCTCAAAAGCTCGTGGTAAAGCCGCAAAGTCGAGTTAATGGAAACAAAAAATTTTTGACAAATTCTACGAGTTGATGATCTTCGGGGTGATGTAACTCTGGAAATCTATTTTGCTTGTTGGATTTTTTAGCTTGGGTGTATGCTGACGAACCCCTGAAGCTATTTCAAGAAGAATTTCATTGTGCTTGTTCCTCAAAAGCTCGTGGTAAAGCCGCAAAGTCGAGTTAATGGAAACAAAAATTTTTTTGACAAATTCTACGAGTTGATGATCTTCGGGGTGATGTAACTCTGGAAATCTATTTTGCTTGTTGGATTTTTTAGCTTGGGTGTATGCTGACGAACCCCTGAAGCTATTTCAAGAAGAATTTCATTGTGCTTGTTCCTCAAAAGCTCGTGGTAAAGCCGCAAAGTCGAGTTAATGGAAACAAAAAATTTTTTGACAAATTCTACGAGTTGATGATCTTCGGGGTGATGTAACTCTGGAAATCTATTTTGCTTGTTGGATTTTTTAGCTTGGGTGTATGCTGACGAACCCCTGAAGCTATTTCAAGAAGAATTTCATTGTGCTTGTTCCTCAAAAGCTCGTGGTAAAGCCGCAAAGTCGAGTTAATGGAAACAAAAAATTTTTGACAAATTCTACGAGTTGATGATCTTCGGGGTGATGTAACTCTGGAAATCTATTTTGCTTGTTGGATTTTTTAGCTTGGGTGTATGCTGACGAACCCCTGAAGCTATTTCAAGAAGAATTTCATTGTGCTTGTTCCTCAAAAGCTCGTGGTAAAGCCGCAAAGTCGAGTTAATGGAAACAAAAATTTTTTGACAAATTCTACGAGTTGATGATCTTCGGGGTGATGTAACTCTGGAAATCTATTTTGCTTGTTGGATTTTTTAGCTTGGGTGTATGCTGACGAACCCCTGAAGCTATTTCAAGAAGAATTTCATTGTGCTTGTTCCTCAAAAGCTCGTGGTAAAGCCGCAAAGTCGAGTTAATGGAAACAAAAAATTTTTTGACAAATTCTACGAGTTGATGATCTTCGGGTGATGTAACTCTGGAAATCTATTTTGCTTGTTGGATTTTTTAGCTTGGGTGTATGCTGACGAACCCCTGAAGCTATTTCAAGAAGAATTTCATTGTGCTTGTTCCTCAAAAGCTCGTGGTAAAGCCGCAAAGTCGAGTTAATGGAAACAAAAAATTTTTTGACAAATTCTACGAGTTGATGATCTTCGGGGTGATGTAACTCTGGAAATCTATTTTGCTTGTTGGATTTTTTAGCTTGGGTGTATGCTGACGAACCCCTGAAGCTATTTCAAGAAGAATTTCATTGTGCTTGTTCCTCAAAAGCTCGTGGTAAAGCCGCAAAGTCGAGTTAATGGAAACAAAAAATTTTTTGACAAATTCTACGAGTTGATGATCTTCGGGGTGATGTAACTCTGGAAATCTATTTTGCTTGTTGGATTTTTTAGCTTGGGTGTATGCTGACGAACCCCTGAAGCTATTTCAAGAAGAATTTCATTGTGCTTGTTCCTCAAAAGCTCGTGGTAAAGCCGCAAAGTCGAGTTAATGGAAACAAAAAATTTTTTGACAAATTCTACGAGTTGATGATCTTCGGGGTGATGTAACTCTGGAAATCTATTTTGCTTGTTGGATTTTTTAGCTTGGGTGTATGCTGACGAACCCCTGAAGCTATTTCAAGAAGAATTTCATTGTGCTTGTTCCTCAAAAGCTCGTGGTAAAGCCGCAAAGTCGAGTTAATGGAAACAAAAACAAATTCTACGAGTTGATGATCTTCGGGGTGATGTAACTCTGGAAATCTATTTTGCTTGTTGGATTTTTTAGCTTGGGTGTATGCTGACGAACCCCTGAAGCTATTTCAAGAAGAATTTCATTGTGCTTGTTCCTCAAAAGCTCGTGGTAAAGCCGCAAAGTCGAGTTAATGGAAACAAAAAATTTTTGACAAATTCTACGAGTTGATGATCTTCGGGGTGATGTAACTCTGGAAATCTATTTTGCTTGTTGGATTTTTTAGCTTGGGTGTATGCTGACGAACCCCTGAAGCTATTTCAAGAAGAATTTCATTGTGCTTGTTCCTCAAAAGCTCGTGGTAAAGCCGCAAAGTCGAGTTAATGGAAACAAAAAATTTTTTGACAAATTCTACGAGTTGATGATCTTCGGGGTGATGTAACTCTGGAAATCTATTTTGCTTGTTGGATTTTTTAGCTTGGGTGTATGCTGACGAACCCCTGAAGCTATTTCAAGAAGAATTTCATTGTGCTTGTTCCTCAAAAGCTCGTGGTAAAGCCGCAAAGTCGAGTTAATGGAAACAAAAAATTTTTTGACAAATTCTACGAGTTGATGATCTTCGGGGTGATGTAACTCTGGAAATCTATTTTGCTTGTTGGATTTTTTAGCTTGGGTGTATGCTGACGAACCCCTGAAGCTATTTCAAGAAGAATTTCATTGTGCTTGTTCCTCAAAAGCTCGTGGTAAAGCCGCAAAGTCGAGTTAATGGAAACAAAAATTTTTGACAAATTCTACGAGTTGATGATCTTCGGGGTGATGTAACTCTGGAAATCTATTTTGCTTGTTGGATTTTTTAGCTTGGGTGTATGCTGACGAACCCCTGAAGCTATTTCAAGAAGAATTTCATTGTGCTTGTTCCTCAAAAGCTCGTGGTAAAGCCGCAAAGTCGAGTTAATGGAAACAAAAAATTTTTGACAAATTCTACGAGTTGATGATCTTCGGGGTGATGTAACTCTGGAAATCTATTTTGCTTGTTGGATTTTTTAGCTTGGGTGTATGCTGACGAACCCCTGAAGCTATTTCAAGAAGAATTTCATTGTGCTTGTTCCTCAAAAGCTCGTGGTAAAGCCGCAAAGTCGAGTTAATGGAAACAAAAATTTTTTGACAAATTCTACGAGTTGATGATCTTCGGGGTGATGTAACTCTGGAAATCTATTTTGCTTGTTGGATTTTTTAGCTTGGGTGTATGCTGACGAACCCCTGAAGCTATTTCAAGAAGAATTTCATTGTGCTTGTTCCTCAAAAGCTCGTGGTAAAGCCGCAAAGTCGAGTTAATGGAAACAAAAATTTTTTGACAAATTCTACGAGTTGATGATCTTCGGGGTGATGTAACTCTGGAAATCTATTTTGCTTGTTGGATTTTTTAGCTTGGGTGTATGCTGACGAACCCCTGAAGCTATTTCAAGAAGAATTTCATTGTGCTTGTTCCTCAAAAGCTCGTGGTAAAGCCGCAAAGTCGAGTTAATGGAAACAAAAAAATTTTGACAAATTCTACGAGTTGATGATCTTCGGGGTGATGTAACTCTGGAAATCTATTTTGCTTGTTGGATTTTTTAGCTTGGGTGTATGCTGACGAACCCCTGAAGCTATTTCAAGAAGAATTTCATTGTGCTTGTTCCTCAAAAGCTCGTGGTAAAGCCGCAAAGTCGAGTTAATGGAAACAAAAAATTTTTTGACAAATTCTACGAGTTGATGATCTTCGGGGTGATGTAACTCTGGAAATCTATTTTGCTTGTTGGATTTTTTAGCTTGGGTGTATGCTGACGAACCCCTGAAGCTATTTCAAGAAGAATTTCATTGTGCTTGTTCCTCAAAAGCTCGTGGTAAAGCCGCAAAGTCGAGTTAATGGAAACAAAAAATTTTTGACAAATTCTACGAGTTGATGATCTTCGGGGTGATGTAACTCTGGAAATCTATTTTGCTTGTTGGATTTTTTAGCTTGGGTGTATGCTGACGAACCCCTGAAGCTATTTCAAGAAGAATTTCATTGTGCTTGTTCCTCAAAAGCTCGTGGTAAAGCCGCAAAGTCGAGTTAATGGAAACAAAAAATTTTTTGACAAATTCTACGAGTTGATGATCTTCGGGGTGATGTAACTCTGGAAATCTATTTTGCTTGTTGGATTTTTTAGCTTGGGTGTATGCTGACGAACCCCTGAAGCTATTTCAAGAAGAATTTCATTGTGCTTGTTCCTCAAAAGCTCGTGGTAAAGCCGCAAAGTCGAGTTAATGGAAACAAAAAATTTTTGACAAATTCTACGAGTTGATGATCTTCGGGGTGATGTAACTCTGGAAATCTATTTTGCTTGTTGGATTTTTTAGCTTGGGTGTATGCTGACGAACCCCTGAAGCTATTTCAAGAAGAATTTCATTGTGCTTGTTCCTCAAAAGCTCGTGGTAAAGCCGCAAAGTCGAGTTAATGGAAACAAAAATTTTTTTGACAAATTCTACGAGTTGATGATCTTCGGGGTGATGTAACTCTGGAAATCTATTTTGCTTGTTGGATTTTTTAGCTTGGGTGTATGCTGACGAACCCCTGAAGCTATTTCAAGAAGAATTTCATTGTGCTTGTTCCTCAAAAGCTCGTGGTAAAGCCGCAAAGTCGAGTTAATGGAAACAAAAAATTTTTGACAAATTCTACGAGTTGATGATCTTCGGGGTGATGTAACTCTGGAAATCTATTTTGCTTGTTGGATTTTTTAGCTTGGGTGTATGCTGACGAACCCCTGAAGCTATTTCAAGAAGAATTTCATTGTGCTTGTTCCTCAAAAGCTCGTGGTAAAGCCGCAAAGTCGAGTTAATGGAAACAAAAATTTTTTGACAAATTCTACGAGTTGATGATCTTCGGGGTGATGTAACTCTGGAAATCTATTTTGCTTGTTGGATTTTTTAGCTTGGGTGTATGCTGACGAACCCCTGAAGCTATTTCAAGAAGAATTTCATTGTGCTTGTTCCTCAAAAGCTCGTGGTAAAGCCGCAAAGTCGAGTTAATGGAAACAAAAAAATTTTGACAAATTCTACGAGTTGATGATCTTCGGGGTGATGTAACTCTGGAAATCTATTTTGCTTGTTGGATTTTTTAGCTTGGGTGTATGCTGACGAACCCCTGAAGCTATTTCAAGAAGAATTTCATTGTGCTTGTTCCTCAAAAGCTCGTGGTAAAGCCGCAAAGTCGAGTTAATGGAAACAAAAAATTTTTGACAAATTCTACGAGTTGATGATCTTCGGGGTGATGTAACTCTGGAAATCTATTTTGCTTGTTGGATTTTTTAGCTTGGGTGTATGCTGACGAACCCCTGAAGCTATTTCAAGAAGAATTTCATTGTGCTTGTTCCTCAAAAGCTCGTGGTAAAGCCGCAAAGTCGAGTTAATGGAAACAAAAAATTTTTTGACAAATTCTACGAGTTGATGATCTTCGGGGTGATGTAACTCTGGAAATCTATTTTGCTTGTTGGATTTTTTAGCTTGGGTGTATGCTGACGAACCCCTGAAGCTATTTCAAGAAGAATTTCATTGTGCTTGTTCCTCAAAAGCTCGTGGTAAAGCCGCAAAGTCGAGTTAATGGAAACAAAAAATTTTTTGACAAATTCTACGAGTTGATGATCTTCGGGGTGATGTAACTCTGGAAATCTATTTTGCTTGTTGGATTTTTTAGCTTGGGTGTATGCTGACGAACCCCTGAAGCTATTTCAAGAAGAATTTCATTGTGCTTGTTCCTCAAAAGCTCGTGGTAAAGCCGCAAAGTCGAGTTAATGGAAACAAAAAATTTTTGACAAATTCTACGAGTTGATGATCTTCGGGGTGATGTAACTCTGGAAATCTATTTTGCTTGTTGGATTTTTTAGCTTGGGTGTATGCTGACGAACCCCTGAAGCTATTTCAAGAAGAATTTCATTGTGCTTGTTCCTCAAAAGCTCGTGGTAAAGCCGCAAAGTCGAGTTAATGGAAACAAAAAATTTTTTGACAAATTCTACGAGTTGATGATCTTCGGGGTGATGTAACTCTGGAAATCTATTTTGCTTGTTGGATTTTTTAGCTTGGGTGTATGCTGACGAACCCCTGAAGCTATTTCAAGAAGAATTTCATTGTGCTTGTTCCTCAAAAGCTCGTGGTAAAGCCGCAAAGTCGAGTTAATGGAAACAAAAAATTTTTTGACAAATTCTACGAGTTGATGATCTTCGGGGTGATGTAACTCTGGAAATCTATTTTGCTTGTTGGATTTTTTAGCTTGGGTGTATGCTGACGAACCCCTGAAGCTATTTCAAGAAGAATTTCATTGTGCTTGTTCCTCAAAAGCTCGTGGTAAAGCCGCAAAGTCGAGTTAATGGAAACAAAAAATTTTTTGACAAATTCTACGAGTTGATGATCTTCGGGGTGATGTAACTCTGGAAATCTATTTTGCTTGTTGGATTTTTTAGCTTGGGTGTATGCTGACGAACCCCTGAAGCTATTTCAAGAAGAATTTCATTGTGCTTGTTCCTCAAAAGCTCGTGGTAAAGCCGCAAAGTCGAGTTAATGGAAACAAAAAAATTTTTGACAAATTCTACGAGTTGATGATCTTCGGGGTGATGTAACTCTGGAAATCTATTTTGCTTGTTGGATTTTTTAGCTTGGGTGTATGCTGACGAACCCCTGAAGCTATTTCAAGAAGAATTTCATTGTGCTTGTTCCTCAAAAGCTCGTGGTAAAGCCGCAAAGTCGAGTTAATGGAAACAAAAAATTTTTTGACAAATTCTACGAGTTGATGATCTTCGGGGTGATGTAACTCTGGAAATCTATTTTGCTTGTTGGATTTTTTAGCTTGGGTGTATGCTGACGAACCCCTGAAGCTATTTCAAGAAGAATTTCATTGTGCTTGTTCCTCAAAAGCTCGTGGTAAAGCCGCAAAGTCGAGTTAATGGAAACAAAAAATTTTTTGACAAATTCTACGAGTTGATGATCTTCGGGGTGATGTAACTCTGGAAATCTATTTTGCTTGTTGGATTTTTTAGCTTGGGTGTATGCTGACGAACCCCTGAAGCTATTTCAAGAAGAATTTCATTGTGCTTGTTCCTCAAAAGCTCGTGGTAAAGCCGCAAAGTCGAGTTAATGGAAACAAAAAAATTTTTTGACAAATTCTACGAGTTGATGATCTTCGGGGTGATGTAACTCTGGAAATCTATTTTGCTTGTTGGATTTTTTAGCTTGGGTGTATGCTGACGAACCCCTGAAGCTATTTCAAGAAGAATTTCATTGTGCTTGTTCCTCAAAAGCTCGTGGTAAAGCCGCAAAGTCGAGTTAATGGAAACAAAAAATTTTTTGACAAATTCTACGAGTTGATGATCTTCGGGGTGATGTAACTCTGGAAATCTATTTTGCTTGTTGGATTTTTTAGCTTGGGTGTATGCTGACGAACCCCTGAAGCTATTTCAAGAAGAATTTCATTGTGCTTGTTCCTCAAAAGCTCGTGGTAAAGCCGCAAAGTCGAGTTAATGGAAACAAAAAATTTTTGACAAATTCTACGAGTTGATGATCTTCGGGGTGATGTAACTCTGGAAATCTATTTTGCTTGTTGGATTTTTTAGCTTGGGTGTATGCTGACGAACCCCTGAAGCTATTTCAAGAAGAATTTCATTGTGCTTGTTCCTCAAAAGCTCGTGGTAAAGCCGCAAAGTCGAGTTAATGGAAACAAAAAAATTTTTGACAAATTCTACGAGTTGATGATCTTCGGGGTGATGTAACTCTGGAAATCTATTTTGCTTGTTGGATTTTTTAGCTTGGGTGTATGCTGACGAACCCCTGAAGCTATTTCAAGAAGAATTTCATTGTGCTTGTTCCTCAAAAGCTCGTGGTAAAGCCGCAAAGTCGAGTTAATGGAAACAAAAAATTTTTTGACAAATTCTACGAGTTGATGATCTTCGGGGTGATGTAACTCTGGAAATCTATTTTGCTTGTTGGATTTTTTAGCTTGGGTGTATGCTGACGAACCCCTGAAGCTATTTCAAGAAGAATTTCATTGTGCTTGTTCCTCAAAAGCTCGTGGTAAAGCCGCAAAGTCGAGTTAATGGAAACAAAAAATTTTTGACAAATTCTACGAGTTGATGATCTTCGGGGTGATGTAACTCTGGAAATCTATTTTGCTTGTTGGATTTTTTAGCTTGGGTGTATGCTGACGAACCCCTGAAGCTATTTCAAGAAGAATTTCATTGTGCTTGTTCCTCAAAAGCTCGTGGTAAAGCCGCAAAGTCGAGTTAATGGAAACAAAAATTTTTTTTGACAAATTCTACGAGTTGATGATCTTCGGGGTGATGTAACTCTGGAAATCTATTTTGCTTGTTGGATTTTTTAGCTTGGGTGTATGCTGACGAACCCCTGAAGCTATTTCAAGAAGAATTTCATTGTGCTTGTTCCTCAAAAGCTCGTGGTAAAGCCGCAAAGTCGAGTTAATGGAAACAAAAAATTTTTGACAAATTCTACGAGTTGATGATCTTCGGGGTGATGTAACTCTGGAAATCTATTTTGCTTGTTGGATTTTTTAGCTTGGGTGTATGCTGACGAACCCCTGAAGCTATTTCAAGAAGAATTTCATTGTGCTTGTTCCTCAAAAGCTCGTGGTAAAGCCGCAAAGTCGAGTTAATGGAAACAAAAAATTTTTGACAAATTCTACGAGTTGATGATCTTCGGGGTGATGTAACTCTGGAAATCTATTTTGCTTGTTGGATTTTTTAGCTTGGGTGTATGCTGACGAACCCCTGAAGCTATTTCAAGAAGAATTTCATTGTGCTTGTTCCTCAAAAGCTCGTGGTAAAGCCGCAAAGTCGAGTTAATGGAAACAAAAATTTTTTTGACAAATTCTACGAGTTGATGATCTTCGGGGTGATGTAACTCTGGAAATCTATTTTGCTTGTTGGATTTTTTAGCTTGGGTGTATGCTGACGAACCCCTGAAGCTATTTCAAGAAGAATTTCATTGTGCTTGTTCCTCAAAAGCTCGTGGTAAAGCCGCAAAGTCGAGTTAATGGAAACAAAAAAATTTTGACAAATTCTACGAGTTGATGATCTTCGGGGTGATGTAACTCTGGAAATCTATTTTGCTTGTTGGATTTTTTAGCTTGGGTGTATGCTGACGAACCCCTGAAGCTATTTCAAGAAGAATTTCATTGTGCTTGTTCCTCAAAAGCTCGTGGTAAAGCCGCAAAGTCGAGTTAATGGAAACAAAAATTTTTTGACAAATTCTACGAGTTGATGATCTTCGGGGTGATGTAACTCTGGAAATCTATTTTGCTTGTTGGATTTTTTAGCTTGGGTGTATGCTGACGAACCCCTGAAGCTATTTCAAGAAGAATTTCATTGTGCTTGTTCCTCAAAAGCTCGTGGTAAAGCCGCAAAGTCGAGTTAATGGAAACAAAAAATTTTTGACAAATTCTACGAGTTGATGATCTTCGGGGTGATGTAACTCTGGAAATCTATTTTGCTTGTTGGATTTTTTAGCTTGGGTGTATGCTGACGAACCCCTGAAGCTATTTCAAGAAGAATTTCATTGTGCTTGTTCCTCAAAAGCTCGTGGTAAAGCCGCAAAGTCGAGTTAATGGAAACAAAAAAATTTTTGACAAATTCTACGAGTTGATGATCTTCGGGGTGATGTAACTCTGGAAATCTATTTTGCTTGTTGGATTTTTTAGCTTGGGTGTATGCTGACGAACCCCTGAAGCTATTTCAAGAAGAATTTCATTGTGCTTGTTCCTCAAAAGCTCGTGGTAAAGCCGCAAAGTCGAGTTAATGGAAACAAAAAAATTTTTGACAAATTCTACGAGTTGATGATCTTCGGGGTGATGTAACTCTGGAAATCTATTTTGCTTGTTGGATTTTTTAGCTTGGGTGTATGCTGACGAACCCCTGAAGCTATTTCAAGAAGAATTTCATTGTGCTTGTTCCTCAAAAGCTCGTGGTAAAGCCGCAAAGTCGAGTTAATGGAAACAAAAAAATTTTTGACAAATTCTACGAGTTGATGATCTTCGGGGTGATGTAACTCTGGAAATCTATTTTGCTTGTTGGATTTTTTAGCTTGGGTGTATGCTGACGAACCCCTGAAGCTATTTCAAGAAGAATTTCATTGTGCTTGTTCCTCAAAAGCTCGTGGTAAAGCCGCAAAGTCGAGTTAATGGAAACAAAAAATTTTTTGACAAATTCTACGAGTTGATGATCTTCGGGGTGATGTAACTCTGGAAATCTATTTTGCTTGTTGGATTTTTTAGCTTGGGTGTATGCTGACGAACCCCTGAAGCTATTTCAAGAAGAATTTCATTGTGCTTGTTCCTCAAAAGCTCGTGGTAAAGCCGCAAAGTCGAGTTAATGGAAACAAAAAATTTTTGACAAATTCTACGAGTTGATGATCTTCGGGGTGATGTAACTCTGGAAATCTATTTTGCTTGTTGGATTTTTTAGCTTGGGTGTATGCTGACGAACCCCTGAAGCTATTTCAAGAAGAATTTCATTGTGCTTGTTCCTCAAAAGCTCGTGGTAAAGCCGCAAAGTCGAGTTAATGGAAACAAAAAAATTTTTGACAAATTCTACGAGTTGATGATCTTCGGGGTGATGTAACTCTGGAAATCTATTTTGCTTGTTGGATTTTTTAGCTTGGGTGTATGCTGACGAACCCCTGAAGCTATTTCAAGAAGAATTTCATTGTGCTTGTTCCTCAAAAGCTCGTGGTAAAGCCGCAAAGTCGAGTTAATGGAAACAAAAAATTTTTTGACAAATTCTACGAGTTGATGATCTTCGGGGTGATGTAACTCTGGAAATCTATTTTGCTTGTTGGATTTTTTAGCTTGGGTGTATGCTGACGAACCCCTGAAGCTATTTCAAGAAGAATTTCATTGTGCTTGTTCCTCAAAAGCTCGTGGTAAAGCCGCAAAGTCGAGTTAATGGAAACAAAAAATTTTTTGACAAATTCTACGAGTTGATGATCTTCGGGGTGATGTAACTCTGGAAATCTATTTTGCTTGTTGGATTTTTTAGCTTGGGTGTATGCTGACGAACCCCTGAAGCTATTTCAAGAAGAATTTCATTGTGCTTGTTCCTCAAAAGCTCGTGGTAAAGCCGCAAAGTCGAGTTAATGGAAACAAAAAATTTTTGACAAATTCTACGAGTTGATGATCTTCGGGGTGATGTAACTCTGGAAATCTATTTTGCTTGTTGGATTTTTTAGCTTGGGTGTATGCTGACGAACCCCTGAAGCTATTTCAAGAAGAATTTCATTGTGCTTGTTCCTCAAAAGCTCGTGGTAAAGCCGCAAAGTCGAGTTAATGGAAACAAAAAAATTTTTGACAAATTCTACGAGTTGATGATCTTCGGGGTGATGTAACTCTGGAAATCTATTTTGCTTGTTGGATTTTT
The DNA here is from genome assembly GCA_030770115.1 of Daphnia galeata. Lineage (NCBI taxonomy): Eukaryota > Metazoa > Arthropoda > Branchiopoda > Diplostraca > Daphniidae > Daphnia > Daphnia galeata. The sequence continues at coordinate 97,607 of JAUANT010000107.1, forward strand.
TAGCTTGGGTGTATGCTGACGAACCCCTGAAGCTATTTCAAGAAGAATTTCATTGTGCTTGTTCCTCAAAAGCTCGTGGTAAAGCCGCAAAGTCGAGTTAATGGAAACAAAAAAATTTTGACAAATTCTACGAGTTGATGATCTTCGGGGTGATGTAACTCTGGAAATCTATTTTGCTTGTTGGATTTTTTAGCTTGGGTGTATGCTGACGAACCCCTGAAGCTATTTCAAGAAGAATTTCATTGTGCTTGTTCCTCAAAAGCTCGTGGTAAAGCCGCAAAGTCGAGTTAATGGAAACAAAAAAATTTTTTGACAAATTCTACGAGTTGATGATCTTCGGGGTGATGTAACTCTGGAAATCTATTTTGCTTGTTGGATTTTTTAGCTTGGGTGTATGCTGACGAACCCCTGAAGCTATTTCAAGAAGAATTTCATTGTGCTTGTTCCTCAAAAGCTCGTGGTAAAGCCGCAAAGTCGAGTTAATGGAAACAAAAAATTTTTGACAAATTCTACGAGTTGATGATCTTCGGGGTGATGTAACTCTGGAAATCTATTTTGCTTGTTGGATTTTTTAGCTTGGGTGTATGCTGACGAACCCCTGAAGCTATTTCAAGAAGAATTTCATTGTGCTTGTTCCTCAAAAGCTCGTGGTAAAGCCGCAAAGTCGAGTTAATGGAAACAAAAAATTTTTGACAAATTCTACGAGTTGATGATCTTCGGGGTGATGTAACTCTGGAAATCTATTTTGCTTGTTGGATTTTTTAGCTTGGGTGTATGCTGACGAACCCTGAAGCTATTTCAAGAAGAATTTCATTGTGCTTGTTCCTCAAAAGCTCGTGGTAAAGCCGCAAAGTCGAGTTAATGGAAACAAAAAATTTTTTGACAAATTCTACGAGTTGATGATCTTCGGGGTGATGTAACTCTGGAAATCTATTTTGCTTGTTGGATTTTTTAGCTTGGGTGTATGCTGACGAACCCCTGAAGCTATTTCAAGAAGAATTTCATTGTGCTTGTTCCTCAAAAGCTCGTGGTAAAGCCGCAAAGTCGAGTTAATGGAAACAAAAAAATTTTTGACAAATTCTACGAGTTGATGATCTTCGGGGTGATGTAACTCTGGAAATCTATTTTGCTTGTTGGATTTTTTAGCTTGGGTGTATGCTGACGAACCCCTGAAGCTATTTCAAGAAGAATTTCATTGTGCTTGTTCCTCAAAAGCTCGTGGTAAAGCCGCAAAGTCGAGTTAATGGAAACAAAAAATTTTTTGACAAATTCTACGAGTTGATGATCTTCGGGGTGATGTAACTCTGGAAATCTATTTTGCTTGTTGGATTTTTTAGCTTGGGTGTATGCTGACGAACCCCTGAAGCTATTTCAAGAAGAATTTCATTGTGCTTGTTCCTCAAAAGCTCGTGGTAAAGCCGCAAAGTCGAGTTAATGGAAACAAAAAATTTTTGACAAATTCTACGAGTTGATGATCTTCGGGGTGATGTAACTCTGGAAATCTATTTTGCTTGTTGGATTTTTTAGCTTGGGTGTATGCTGACGAACCCCTGAAGCTATTTCAAGAAGAATTTCATTGTGCTTGTTCCTCAAAAGCTCGTGGTAAAGCCGCAAAGTCGAGTTAATGGAAACAAAAAAATTTTGACAAATTCTACGAGTTGATGATCTTCGGGTGATGTAACTCTGGAAATCTATTTTGCTTGTTGGATTTTTTAGCTTGGGTGTATGCTGACGAACCCCTGAAGCTATTTCAAGAAGAATTTCATTGTGCTTGTTCCTCAAAAGCTCGTGGTAAAGCCGCAAAGTCGAGTTAATGGAAACAAAAAATTTTTGACAAATTCTACGAGTTGATGATCTTCGGGGTGATGTAACTCTGGAAATCTATTTTGCTTGTTGGATTTTTTTAGCTTGGGTGTATGCTGACGAACCCTGAAGCTATTTCAAGAAGAATTTTATTGTGCTTGTTCCTCAAAAGCTCGTGGTAAAGCCGCAAAGTCGAGTTAATGGAAACAAAAATTTTGACAAATTCTACGAGTTGATGATCTTCGGGGTGATGTAACTCTGGAAATCTATTTTGCTTGTTGGATTTTTTAGCTTGGGTGTATGCTGACGAACCCCTGAAGCTATTTCAAGAAGAATTTTTTTTTTGTCGTGTGTTTTTTTTTTGAGTTTTTAATTTTTTTTTTTTTTTTGATTTTCGGGGTGATGTAACTCTGGAAATCTATTTTTTTTTTTTTTTTTTTTTAGTTTCAAGATTGTGCTTGTTCCTCAAAAGCTCGTGGTAAAGCCGCAAAGTCGAGTTAATGGAAACAAAAAATTTTTTGACAAATTCTACGAGTTGATGATCTTCGGGGTGATGTAACTCTGGAAATCTATTTTGCTTGTTGGATTTTTTTAGCTTGGGTGTATGCTGACGAACCCCTGAAGCTATTTCAAGAAGAATTTTATTGTGCTTGTTCCTCAAAAGCTCGTGGTAAAGCCGCAAAGTCGAGTTAATGGAAACAAAAAAATTTTTGACAAATTCTACGAGTTGATGATCTTCGGGGTGATGTAACTCTGGAAATCTATTTTGCTTGTTGGATTTTTTAGCTTGGGTGTATGCTGACGAACCCCTGAAGCTATTTCAAGAAGAATTTCATTGTGCTTGTTCCTCAAAAGCTCGTGGTAAAGCCGCAAAGTCGAGTTAATGGAAACAAAAATTTTTTGACAAATTCTACGAGTTGATGATCTTCGGGGTGATGTAACTCTGGAAATCTATTTTGCTTGTTGGATTTTTTAGCTTGGGTGTATGCTGACGAACCCCTGAAGCTATTTCAAGAAGAATTTCATTGTGCTTGTTCCTCAAAAGCTCGTGGTAAAGCCGCAAAGTCGAGTTAATGGAAACAAAAATTTTTTGACAAATTCTACGAGTTGATGATCTTCGGGGTGATGTAACTCTGGAAATCTATTTTGCTTGTTGGATTTTTTAGCTTGGGTGTATGCTGACGAACCCCTGAAGCTATTTCAAGAAGAATTTCATTGTGCTTGTTCCTCAAAAGCTCGTGGTAAAGCCGCAAAGTCGAGTTAATGGAAACAAAAAATTTTTTGACAAATTCTACGAGTTGATGATCTTCGGGGTGATGTAACTCTGGAAATCTATTTTGCTTGTTGGATTTTTTTAGCTTGGGTGTATGCTGACGAACCCCTGAAGCTATTTCAAGAAGAATTTCATTGTGCTTGTTCCTCAAAAGCTCGTGGTAAAGCCGCAAAGTCGAGTTAATGGAAACAAAAAAATTTTTGACAAATTCTACGAGTTGATGATCTTCGGGGTGATGTAACTCTGGAAATCTATTTTGCTTGTTGGATTTTTTAGCTTGGGTGTATGCTGACGAACCCCTGAAGCTATTTCAAGAAGAATTTCATTGTGCTTGTTCCTCAAAAGCTCGTGGTAAAGCCGCAAAGTCGAGTTAATGGAAACAAAAAATTTTTGACAAATTCTACGAGTTGATGATCTTCGGGGTGATGTAACTCTGGAAATCTATTTTGCTTGTTGGATTTTTTAGCTTGGGTGTATGCTGACGAACCCCTGAAGCTATTTCAAGAGAATTTTATTGTGCTTGTTCCTCAAAAGCTCGTGGTAAAGCCGCAAAGTCGAGTTAATGGAAACAAAAAAATTTTGACAAATTCTACGAGTTGATGATCTTCGGGGTGATGTAACTCTGGAAATCTATTTTGCTTGTTGGATTTTTTAGCTTGGGTGTATGCTGACGAACCCCTGAAGCTATTTCAAGAAGAATTTCATTGTGCTTGTTCCTCAAAAGCTCGTGGTAAAGCCGCAAAGTCGAGTTAATGGAAACAAAAAATTTTTTGACAAATTCTACGAGTTGATGATCTTCGGGGTGATGTAACTCTGGAAATCTATTTTGCTTGTTGGATTTTTTAGCTTGGGTGTATGCTGACGAACCCCTGAAGCTATTTCAAGAAGAATTTCATTGTGCTTGTTCCTCAAAAGCTCGTGGTAAAGCCGCAAAGTCGAGTTAATGGAAACAAAAATTTTTTTGACAAATTCTACGAGTTGATGATCTTCGGGGTGATGTAACTCTGGAAATCTATTTTGCTTGTTGGATTTTTTAGCTTGGGTGTATGCTGACGAACCCCTGAAGCTATTTCAAGAAGAATTTCATTGTGCTTGTTCCTCAAAAGCTCGTGGTAAAGCCGCAAAGTCGAGTTAATGGAAACAAAAAAATTTTGACAAATTCTACGAGTTGATGATCTTCGGGGTGATGTAACTCTGGAAATCTATTTTGCTTGTTGGATTTTTTAGCTTGGGTGTATGCTGACGAACCCCTGAAGCTATTTCAAGAAGAATTTCATTGTGCTTGTTCCTCAAAAGCTCGTGGTAAAGCCGCAAAGTCGAGTTAATGGAAACAAAAAATTTTTTTGACAAATTCTACGAGTTGATGATCTTCGGGGTGATGTAACTCTGGAAATCTATTTTGCTTGTTGGATTTTTTAGCTTGGGTGTATGCTGACGAACCCCTGAAGCTATTTCAAGAAGAATTTCATTGTGCTTGTTCCTCAAAAGCTCGTGGTAAAGCCGCAAAGTCGAGTTAATGGAAACAAAAAAATTTTTTGACAAATTCTACGAGTTGATGATCTTCGGGGTGATGTAACTCTGGAAATCTATTTTGCTTGTTGGATTTTTTAGCTTGGTGTATGCTGACGAACCCCTGAAGCTATTTCAAGAAGAATTTCATTGTGCTTGTTCCTCAAAAGCTCGTGGTAAAGCCGCAAAGTCGAGTTAATGGAAACAAAAAAATTTTGACAAATTCTACGAGTTGATGATCTTCGGGGTGATGTAACTCTGGAAATCTATTTTGCTTGTTGGATTTTTTAGCTTGGTGTATGCTGACGAACCCTGAAGCTATTTCAAGAAGAATTTCATTGTGCTTGTTCCTCAAAAGCTCGTGGTAAAGCCGCAAAGTCGAGTTAATGGAAACAAAAAAATTTTTTGACAAATTCTACGAGTTGATGATCTTCGGGGTGATGTAACTCTGGAAATCTATTTTGCTTGTTGGATTTTTTAGCTTGGGTGTATGCTGACGAACCCCTGAAGCTATTTCAAGAAGAATTTCATTGTGCTTGTTCCTCAAAAGCTCGTGGTAAAGCCGCAAAGTCGAGTTAATGGAAACAAAAAATTTTTTTGACAAATTCTACGAGTTGATGATCTTCGGGGTGATGTAACTCTGGAAATCTATTTTGCTTGTTGGATTTTTTAGCTTGGGTGTATGCTGACGAACCCCTGAAGCTATTTCAAGAAGAATTTCATTGTGCTTGTTCCTCAAAAGCTCGTGGTAAAGCCGCAAAGTCGAGTTAATGGAAACAAAAATTTTTTGACAAATTCTACGAGTTGATGATCTTCGGGGTGATGTAACTCTGGAAATCTATTTTGCTTGTTGGATTTTTTAGCTTGGGTGTATGCTGACGAACCCCTGAAGCTATTTCAAGAAGAATTTCATTGTGCTTGTTCCTCAAAAGCTCGTGGTAAAGCCGCAAAGTCGAGTTAATGGAAACAAAAAAAATTTTGACAAATTCTACGAGTTGATGATCTTCGGGGTGATGTAACTCTGGAAATCTATTTTGCTTGTTGGATTTTTTAGCTTGGGTGTATGCTGACGAACCCCTGAAGCTATTTCAAGAAGAATTTCATGTGCTTGTTCCTCAAAAGCTCGTGGTAAAGCCGCAAAGTCGAGTTAATGGAAAAAAAAAATTTTTGACAAATTCTACGAGTTGATGATCTTCGGGGTGATGTAACTCTGGAAATCTATTTTGCTTGTTGGATTTTTTAGCTTGGGTGTATGCTGACGAACCCCTGAAGCTATTTCAAGAAGAATTTCATTGTGCTTGTTCCTCAAAAGCTCGTGGTAAAGCCGCAAAGTCGAGTTAATGGAAACAAAAAAATTTTTGACAAATTCTACGAGTTGATGATCTTCGGGGTGATGTAACTCTGGAAATCTATTTTGCTTGTTGGATTTTTTAGCTTGGGTGTATGCTGACGAACCCCTGAAGCTATTTCAAGAAGAATTTCATTGTGCTTGTTCCTCAAAAGCTCGTGGTAAAGCCGCAAAGTCGAGTTAATGGAAACAAAAAATTTTTTTGACAAATTCTACGAGTTGATGATCTTCGGGGTGATGTAACTCTGGAAATCTATTTTGCTTGTTGGATTTTTTAGCTTGGGTGTATGCTGACGAACCCCTGAAGCTATTTCAAGAAGAATTTCATTGTGCTTGTTCCTCAAAAGCTCGTGGTAAAGCCGCAAAGTCGAGTTAATGGAAACAAAAAATTTTTTGACAAATTCTACGAGTTGATGATCTTCGGGGTGATGTAACTCTGGAAATCTATTTTGCTTGTTGGATTTTTTAGCTTGGGTGTATGCTGACGAACCCCTGAAGCTATTTCAAGAAGAATTTCATTGTGCTTGTTCCTCAAAAGCTCGTGGTAAAGCCGCAAAGTCGAGTTAATGGAAAAAAAAATTTTGACAAATTCTACGAGTTGATGATCTTCGGGGTGATGTAACTCTGGAAATCTATTTTGCTTGTTGGATTTTTTTAGCTTGGGTGTATGCTGACGAACCCTGAAGCTATTTCAAGAAGAATTTCATTGTGCTTGTTCCTCAAAAGCTCGTGGTAAAGCCGCAAAGTCGAGTTAATGGAAACAAAAAATTTTTGACAAATTCTACGAGTTGATGATCTTCGGGTGATGTAACTCTGGAAATCTATTTTGCTTGTTGGATTTTTTAGCTTGGGTGTATGCTGACGAACCCCTGAAGCTATTTCAAGAAGAATTTCATTGTGCTTGTTCCTCAAAAGCTCGTGGTAAAGCCGCAAAGTCGAGTTAATGGAAACAAAAAAATTTTTTACAAATTCTACGAGTTGATGATCTTCGGGGTGATGTAACTCTGGAAATCTATTTTGCTTGTTGGATTTTTTAGCTTGGGTGTATGCTGACGAACCCCTGAAGCTATTTCAAGAAGAATTTCATTGTGCTTGTTCCTCAAAGCTCGTGGTAAAGCCGCAAAGTCGAGTTAATGGAAACAAAAAATTTTTTGACAAATTCTACGAGTTGATGATCTTCGGGTGATGTAACTCTGGAAATCTATTTTGCTTGTTGGATTTTTTAGCTTGGGTGTATGCTGACGAACCCCTGAAGCTATTTCAAGAAGAATTTCATTGTGCTTGTTCCTCAAAAGCTCGTGGTAAAGCCGCAAAGTCGAGTTAATGGAAACAAAAAATTTTTTGACAAATTCTACGAGTTGATGATCTTCGGGGTGATGTAACTCTGGAAATCTATTTTGCTTGTTGGATTTTTTAGCTTGGGTGTATGCTGACGAACCCCTGAAGCTATTTCAAGAAGAATTTCATTGTGCTTGTTCCTCAAAAGCTCGTGGTAAAGCCGCAAAGTCGAGTTAATGGAAACAAAAAATTTTGACAAATTCTACGAGTTGATGATCTTCGGGGTGATGTAACTCTGGAAATCTATTTTGCTTGTTGGATTTTTTAGCTTGGGTGTATGCTGACGAACCCCTGAAGCTATTTCAAGAAGAATTTCATTGTGCTTGTTCCTCAAAAGCTCGTGGTAAAGCCGCAAAGTCGAGTTAATGGAAACAAAAAATTTTTGACAATTCTACGAGTTGATGATCTTCGGGGTGATGTAACTCTGGAAATCTATTTTGCTTGTTGGATTTTTTAGCTTGGGTGTATGCTGACGAACCCCTGAAGCTATTTCAAGAAGAATTTCATTGTGCTTGTTCCTCAAAAGCTCGTGGTAAAGCCGCAAAGTCGAGTTAATGGAAACAAAAATTTTTTTGACAAATTCTACGAGTTGATGATCTTCGGGGTGATGTAACTCTGGAAATCTATTTTGCTTGTTGGATTTTTTAGCTTGGGTGTATGCTGACGAACCCCTGAAGCTATTTCAAGAAGAATTTCATTGTGCTTGTTCCTCAAAAGCTCGTGGTAAAGCCGCAAAGTCGAGTTAATGGAAACAAAAAAATTTTTGACAAATTCTACGAGTTGATGATCTTCGGGGTGATGTAACTCTGGAAATCTATTTTGCTTGTTGGATTTTTTAGCTTGGGTGTATGCTGACGAACCCCTGAAGCTATTTCAAGAAGAATTTCATTGTGCTTGTTCCTCAAAAGCTCGTGGTAAAGCCGCAAAGTCGAGTTAATGGAAACAAAAAATTTTTTGACAAATTCTACGAGTTGATGATCTTCGGGGTGATGTAACTCTGGAAATCTATTTTGCTTGTTGGATTTTTTAGCTTGGGTGTATGCTGACGAACCCCTGAAGCTATTTCAAGAAGAATTTCATTGTGCTTGTTCCTCAAAAGCTCGTGGTAAAGCCGCAAAGTCGAGTTAATGGAAACAAAATTTTTTTGACAAATTCTACGAGTTGATGATCTTCGGGGTGATGTAACTCTGGAAATCTATTTTGCTTGTTGGATTTTTTAGCTTGGGTGTATGCTGACGAACCCCTGAAGCTATTTCAAGAAGAATTTTATTGTGCTTGTTCCTCAAAAGCTCGTGGTAAGCCGCAAAGTCGAGTTAATGGAAACAAAAAAATTTTTGACAAATTCTACGAGTTGATGATCTTCGGGGTGATGTAACTCTGGAAATCTATTTTGCTTGTTGGATTTTTTAGCTTGGGTGTATGCTGACGAACCCCTGAAGCTATTTCAAGAAGAATTTCATTGTGCTTGTTCCTCAAAAGCTCGTGGTAAAGCCGCAAAGTCGAGTTAATGGAAACAAAAAATTTTTGACAAATTCTACGAGTTGATGATCTTCGGGGTGATGTAACTCTGGAAATCTATTTTGCTTGTTGGATTTTTTAGCTTGGGTGTATGCTGACGAACCCCTGAAGCTATTTCAAGAAGAATTTCATTGTGCTTGTTCCTCAAAAGCTCGTGGTAAGCCGCAAAGTCGAGTTAATGGAAACAAAAATTTTTTTGACAAATTCTACGAGTTGATGATCTTCGGGTGATGTAACTCTGGAAATCTATTTTGCTTGTTGGATTTTTTAGCTTGGGTGTATGCTGACGAACCCCTGAAGCTATTTCAAGAAGAATTTCATTGTGCTTGTTCCTCAAAAGCTCGTGGTAAAGCCGCAAAGTCGAGTTAATGGAAACAAAAAAATTTTTGACAAATTCTACGAGTTGATGATCTTCGGGTGATGTAACTCTGGAAATCTATTTTGCTTGTTGGATTTTTTAGCTTGGGTGTATGCTGACGAACCCCTGAAGCTATTTCAAGAAGAATTTCATTGTGCTTGTTCCTCAAAAGCTCGTGGTAAAGCCGCAAAGTCGAGTTAATGGAAACAAAAAAATTTTTGACAAATTCTACGAGTTGATGATCTTCGGGGTGATGTAACTCTGGAAATCTATTTTGCTTGTTGGATTTTTTAGCTTGGGTGTATGCTGACGAACCCCTGAAGCTATTTCAAGAAGAATTTCATTGTGCTTGTTCCTCAAAAGCTCGTGGTAAAGCCGCAAAGTCGAGTTAATGGAAACCAAAATTTTTTGACAAATTCTACGAGTTGATGATCTTCGGGGTGATGTAACTCTGGAAATCTATTTTGCTTGTTGGATTTTTTAGCTTGGGTGTATGCTGACGAACCCTGAAGCTATTTCAAGAAGAATTTTATTGTGCTTGTTCCTCAAAAGCTCGTGGTAAAGCCGCAAAGTCGAGTTATTGGAAACAAAAAAATTTTTTGACAAATTCTACGAGTTGATGATCTTCGGGGTGATGTAACTCTGGAAATCTATTTTGCTTGTTGGATTTTTTAGCTTGGGTGTATGCTGACGAACCCTGAAGCTATTTCAAGAAGAATTTCATTGTGCTTGTTCCTCAAAAGCTCGTGGTAAAGCCGCAAAGTCGAGTTAATGGAAACAAAAAATTTTTTTGACAAATTCTACGAGTTGATGATCTTCGGGGTGATGTAACTCTGGAAATCTATTTTGCTTGTTGGATTTTTTAGCTTGGGTGTATGCTGACGAACCCCTGAAGCTATTTCAAGAAGAATTTCATTGTGCTTGTTCCTCAAAAGCTCGTGGTAAAGCCGCAAAGTCGAGTTAATGGAAACAAAAAATTTTTTGACAAATTCTACGAGTTGATGATCTTCGGGGTGATGTAACTCTGGAAATCTATTTTGCTTGTTGGATTTTTTAGCTTGGGTGTATGCTGACGAACCCCTGAAGCTATTTCAAGAAGAATTTCATTGTGCTTGTTCCTCAAAAGCTCGTGGTAAAGCCGCAAAGTCGAGTTAATGGAAACAAAAATTTTTTGACAAATTCTACGAGTTGATGATCTTCGGGGTGATGTAACTCTGGAAATCTATTTTGCTTGTTGGATTTTTTAGCTTGGGTGTATGCTGACGAACCCCTGAAGCTATTTCAAGAAGAATTTCATTGCTTGTTCCTCAAAAGCTCGTGGTAAAGCGCGCAAAGTCGAGTTAATGGAAACAAAAAATTTTTGACAAATTCTACAGTTGATGATCTTCGGGGTGATGTAACTCTGGAAATCTATTTTGCTTGTTGGATTTTTTAGCTTGGGTGTATGCTGACGAACCCCTGAAGCTATTTCAAGAAGAATTTCATTGTGCTTGTTCCTCAAAAGCTCGTGGTAAAGCCGCAAAGTCGAGTTAATGGAAACAAAAATTTTTTTGACAAATTCTACGAGTTGATGATCTTCGGGTGATGTAACTCTGGAAATCTATTTTGCTTGTTGGATTTTTTAGCTTGGGTGTATGCTGACGAACCCCTGAAGCTATTTCAAGAAGAATTTTATTGTGCTTGTTCCTCAAAAGCTCGTGGTTAAGCCGCAAAGTCGAGTTTATTGGAAACAAAAAATTTTGACAAATTCTACGAGTTGATGATCTTCGGGGTGATGTAACTCTGGAAATCTATTTGCTTGTTGGATTTTTTAGCTTGGGTGTATGCTGACGAACCCCTGAAGCTATTTCAAGAAGAATTTTCATTGTGCTTGTTCCTCAAAAGCTCGTGGTAAAGCCGCAAAGTCGAGTTAATGGAAACAAAAAATTTTTGACAAATTCTACTACGAGTTGATGATCTTCGGGGTGATGTAACTCTGGAAATCTATTTTGCTTGTTGGATTTTTTAGCTTGGGTGTATGCTGACGAACCCCTGAAGCTATTTCAAGAAGAATTTCATTGTGCTTGTTCCTCAAAAGCTCGTGGTAAAGCCGCAAAGTCGAGTTAATGGAAACAAAAATTTTTTGACAAATTCTACGAGTTGATGATCTTCGGGTGATGTACTCTGGAAATCTATTTTGCTTGTTGGATTTTTTTAGCTTGGGTGTATGCTGACGAACCCCTGAAGCTATTTCAAGAAGAATTTTAGGTGCTTGTTCCTCAAAAGCTCGTGGTAAAGCCGCAAAGTCGAGTTAATGGAAACAAAAAATTTTTTTACAAATTCTACGAGTTGATGATCTTCGGGGTGATGTAACTCTGGAAAATCTATTTTGCTTGTTGGATTTTTTAGCTTGGGTGTATGCTGACGAACCCCTGAAGCTATTTCAAGAAGAATTTCATTGTGCTTGTTCCTCAAAAGCTCGTGGTAAAGCCGCAAAGTCGAGTTAATGGAAACAAATTTTTTTGACAAATTCTACGAGTTGATGATCTTCGGGGTGATGTAACTCTGGAAATCTATTTTGCTTGTTGGATTTTTTAGCTTGGTGTATGCTGACGAACCCCTGAAGCTATTTCAAAAGAATTTCATTGGTGCTTGTTCCTCAAAAGCTCGTGGTAAAGCCGCAAAGTCGAGTTAATGGAAACAAAAAAATTTTTGACAAATTCTACGAGTTGATGATCTTCGGGGTGATGTAACTCTGGAAATCTATTTTGCTTGTTGGATTTTTTTAGCTTGGGTGTATGCTGACGAACCCCTGAAGCTATTTCAAGAAGAATTCATTGTGCTTGTTCCTCAAAAGCTCGTGGTAAAGCCGCAAAGTCGAGTTAATGGAAACAAAAATTTTTGACAAATTCTACGAGTTGATGATCTTCGGGGTGATGTAACTCTGGAATCTATTTTGCTTGTTGGATTTTTTAGCTTGGGTGTATGCTGACGAACCCCTGAAGCTATTTCAAGAAGAATTTCATTGTGCTTGTTCCTCAAAAGCTCGTGGTAAAAGCCGCAAAGTCGAGTAATGGAAACCAAAATTTTTTGACAAATTCTACGAGTTGATGATCTTCGGGGTGATGTAACTCTGGAATCTATTTTGCTTGTTGGATTTTTTAGCTTGGGTGTATGCTGACGAACCCCTGAAGCTATTTCAAGAAGAATTTCATTGTGCTTGTTCCTCAAAAGCTCGTGGTTAAGCCGCAAAGTCAAGTTAATGGAAACAAAAAAAATTTTGACAAATTCTACGAGTTGATGATCTTCGGGGTGATGTAACTCTGGAAATCTATTTTGCTTGTTGATTTTTTTAGCTTGGGTGTATGCTGACGAACCCCTGAAGCTATTTCAAGAAGAATTTCATTGTGCTTGTTCCTCAAAAGCTCGTGGTAAAGCCGCAAGTCGAGTTAATGGAAACAAAATTGTTTTTGACAATTTCTACGAGTTGATGATCTTCGGGGTGATGTAACTCTGGAAATCTATTTTGCTTGTTGGATTTTTTAGCTTGGGTGTATGCTGACGAACCCTGAAGCTATTTCAAGAAGAATTTCATTGTGCTTGTTCCTCAAAAGCTCGTGGTAAAGCCGCAAAGTCGAGTTAATGGAAACAAAAAATTTTTTTTGACAATTCTACGAGTTGATGATCTTCGGGGTGATGTAACTCTGGAAATCTATTTTGCTTGTTGGATTTTTTAGCTTGGTGTATGCTGACGAACCCCTGAAGCTATTTCAAGAAGAATTTCATTGTGCTTGTTCCTCAAAAGCTCGTGGTAAAGCCGCAAAGTCGAGTTATTGGAAACAAAAAAATTTTTGACAAATTCTATCTACGAGTTGATGATCTTCGGGTTGATGTAACTCTGGAAATCTATTTTGCTTGTTGGATTTTTTAGCTTTGGTGTATGCTGACGAACCCCTGAAGCTATTTCAAGAAGAATTTCATTGTGCTTGTTCCTCAAAAGCTCGTGGTAAAGCCGCAAGTCGAGTTAATGGAAACAAAAAAATTTTTGACAAATTCTACGAGTTGATGATCTTCGGGGTGATGTAACTTCTGGAAATCTATTTTGCTTGTTGGATTTTTTAGCTGGGTGTATGCTGACGAACCCTGAAGCTATTTCAAGAAGAATTTTATGGTGCTTGTTCCTCAAAAGCTCGTGGTTAAGCCGCAAAGTCAAGTTATGGAAACAAAAAAAATTTTTGACAAATTCTACGAGTTGATGATCTTCGGTGATGTAACTCTGAAATCTATTTTGCTTGTTGGATTTTTTAGCTTGGGTGTATGCTGACGAACCCTGAAGCTTTTCAAGAAGAATTTTCATTGTGCTTGTTCCTCAAAAGCTCGTGGTAAAGCCGCAAAGTCGAGTTAATGGAAACAAAAATTTTTTGACAAATTCTACGAGTTGATGATCTTCGGGGTGATGTAACTCTGAAACTATTTTGCTTGTTTGGATTTTTTAGCTTGGGTGTATGCTGACGAACCCCTGAAGCTATTTCAAGAAGAATTTCATTGTGCTTGTTCCTCAAAAGCTCGTGGTAAAGCCGCAAAGTCGAGTTAATGGAAACAAAAATTTTTTTGACAATTCTATTCGTTGATGATCTTCGGGTGATGTAACTCTGGAAATCTATTTTGCTTTGTTGGATTTTTTAGCTTGGGTGTATGCTGACGAAACCCTGAAGCTATTTTCAAGAAGAATTTCATGTGCTTGTTCTCAAAAGCTCGTGGTAAAGCCGCAAAGTCGAGTTAATGGAAACAAAATGTTTTTGTCCAATTTTACGAGTTGATGATCTTCGGGGTGATGTAATCTGGAAATCTATTTTGCTTGTTGGATTTTTTAGCTTGGGTGTATGCTGACGAACCCCTGGAAGCTATTTCCAGAAGAATTTCATTGTTGCTTGTTCCTCAAAAGCTC
>JAUANT010000108.1:0-58760 GCA_030770115.1 Daphnia galeata
TCACATCTGAACTAAGCAAAAAATGATCTTTGAAAGTTTCAATATTTTTTCATGAAAATTCATGCAAGTGCATTGAATATCACATCTGAACTAAGAAAAAAATGATCTTTGAAAGTTTCAATATTTTTTCATAAAAATTCATGCAAGTGAATTGAACATCACATCTGGTCTAAGAAAAAAAATGATCTTTGAAAGTTTCAATATTTTTTCATGAAAACTTATGAAAGTGCATTGAATATCACATCTGAACTAAGAAAAAAATGATCTTTGAAAGTTTCAATATTTTTTCATGAAAATTGATGCAAGTGCATTGAATATCACATCTGAACTAAGAAAAAAATGATCTTTGAAAGTTTAAATATTTTTTCATGAAAACTCATGCAAGTGCATTGAATATCACATCTGATCTAAGAAAAAAATGATCTTTGAAAGTTTCAATATTTTTTCATGAAAACTCATGCCAGTGCATTGAATATCACATCTGAACTAAGAAAAAAATGATCTTTGAAAGTTTCAATATTTTTCATGAAAATTCATGCAAATGCATTTAATATCACATCTGAACTAAGAAAAAAAATGATCTTTGAAAGTTTCAATATTTTTTCATGAAAACTCATGAAAGTGCATTTAATATCACATCTGAACTAAGAAAAAAATGATCTTTGAAAGTTTCAATATTTTTTCATGAAAACTTATGAAAGTGCATTGAATATCACATCTGAACTAAGAAAAAAATGATCTTTGAAAGTTTTAATATTTTTTCATGAAAATTCATGCAAGTGCATTGAATATCACATCTGAACTAAGAATTAAATGATCTTTGAAAGTTTCAATATTTTTTCATGAAAATTCATGCAAATGCATTGAATATCACATCTGAACTAAGAAAAAAATGATCTTTGAAAGTTTCAATATTTTTTCATAAAAATTCATGCAAGTGCATTGAATATCACATCTGAACTAAGAAAAAAATGATCTTTGAAAGTTTTAATATTTTTTCATGAAAATTCATGCAAATGCATTGAATATCACATCTGAACTAAGAAAAAAATGATCTTTGAAAGTTTTAATATTTTTTCATGAAAATTCATGCCAGTGCATTGAATATCACATCTGATCTAAGAAAAAAATGATCTTTGAAAGTTTTAATATTTTTTTCATGAAAACTCATGCCAGTGCATTGAATATCACATCTGAACTAAGAAAAAAATGATCTTTGAAAGTTTCAATATTTTTTCATAAAAATTCATGCCAGTGCATTGAATATCACATCTGATCTAAGAAAAAAATGATCTTTGAAAGTTTTAATATTTTTTCATGAAAACTCATGCCAGTGCATTGAATATCACATCTGAACTAAGAAAAAAAATGATCTTTGAAAGTTTCAATATTTTTCATGAAAATTCATGCAAATGCATTTAATATCACATCTGAACTAAGAAAAAAATGATCTTTGAAAGTTTCAATATTTTTTCATGAAAACTCATGAAAGTGCATTTAATATCACATTTGAACTAAGAAAAAAATGATCTTTGAAAGTTTCAATATTTTTTCATGAAAACTCATGCCAGTGCATTGAATATCACATCTGAACTAAGAAAAAAATGATCTTTAAAGTTTCAATATTTTTTCATGAAAATTCATGAAAGTGCATTGAATATCACATCTAAACTAAGAAAAAAATGATCTTTGAAAGTTTCAATATTTTTTCATGAAAATTCATGCAAGTGCATTGAATATCACATCTGAACTAAGAAAAAAATGATCTTTGAAAGTTTCAATATTTTTTCATAAAAATTCATGCAAGTGAATTGAATATCACATCTGGTCTAAGAAAAAAAATGATCTTTGAAAGTTTCAATATTTTTTCATGAAAACTTATGAAAGTGCATTGAATATCACATCTGAACTAAGAAAAAAATGATCTTTGAAAGTTTCAATATTTTTTCATGAAAATTCATGCAAGTGCATTGAATATCACATCTGAACTAAGAAAAAAATGATCTTTGAAAGTTTCAATATTTTTTCATAAAAATTCATGCAAGTGCATTGAATATCACATCTGATCTAAGAAAAAAATGATCTTTAAAGTTTCAATATTTTTTCATAAAAATTCATGAAAGTGCATTGAATATCACATCTAAACTAAGAAAAAAATGATCTTTGAAAGTTTTAATATTTTTTCATGAAAATTCATGCCAGTGCATTGAATATCACATCTGAT
The DNA here is from genome assembly GCA_030770115.1 of Daphnia galeata. NCBI lineage: Eukaryota > Metazoa > Arthropoda > Branchiopoda > Diplostraca > Daphniidae > Daphnia > Daphnia galeata. The sequence goes on from JAUANT010000108.1 coordinate 2,225, forward strand.
CTAAGAAAAAAATGATCTTTGAAAGTTTTAATATTTTTTCATGAAAACTCATGCCAGTGCATTGAATATCACATCTGAACTAAGAAAAAAATGATCTTTGAAAATTCCAATATTTTTTCATGAAAATTCATGCCAGTGCATTGAATTTCACATCTGAACTAAGAAAAAAATTATCTTTGAAAGTTTTTATATTTTTTAATGAAAATTTATGCAAGTGCATTGAATATCACATCTGAACTAAGAAAGAAATGATCTTTGAAAGTTTTAATATTTTTTCATGAAAATTCATGCCAGTGCATTGAATATCACATCTGATCTAAGAAAAAAATGATCTTTGAAAGTTTTAATATTTTTTCATGAAAACTCATGCCAGTGCATTGAATATCACATCTGAACTAAGAAAAAAATGATCTTTGAAAGTTTCAATATTTTTCATGAAAATTCATGCAAATGCATTTAATATCACATCTGAACTAAGAAAAAAATGATCTTTGAAAGTTTCAATATTTTTTCATGAAAACTCATGAAAGTGCATTTAATATCACATCTGAACTAAGAAAAAAATGATCTTTGAAAGTTTCAATATTTTTTCATGAAAACTTATGAAAGTGCATTGAATATCACATCTGAACTAAGAAAAAAATGATCATTGAAAGTTTCAATATTTTTTCATGAAAATTCATGCAAGTGCATTGAATATCACATCTGAACTAAGAAAAAAAATGATCTTTGAAAGTTTCAATATTTTTTCATAAAAATTCATGCAAGTGCATTGAATATCACATCTGATCTAAGAAAAAAAATGATCTTTGAAAGTTTCAATATTTTTTCATGAAAACTCATGAAAGTGCATTGTATATCACATCTGAACTAAGAAAAAAATGATCTTTGAAAGTTTCAATATTTTTTCATGAAAGTTGATGCAAGTGCATTGAATATCACATCTGAACTAAGAAAAAAATGATCTTTGAAAGTTTAAATATTTTTTCATGAAAACTCATGCAAGTGCATTTAATATCACATCTGAACTAAGAAAAAAATGATCTTTGAAAGTTTCAATATTTTTTCATAAAAATTCATGCAAGTGCATTGAATATCACATCTGATCTAAGAAAAAAAATGATCTTTGAAAGTTTCAATATTTTTTCATGAAAACTCATGCCAGTGCATTGAATATCACATCTGAACTAAGAAAAATATGATCTTTGAAAGTTTCAATATTTTTTCATGAAAACTTATGAAAGTGCATTGAATATCACATCTGAACTAAGAAAAATATGATCTTTGAAAGTTTCAATATTTTTTCATGAAAACTTATGAAAGTGCATTGAATATCACATCTGAACTAAGAAAAAAATGATCTTTGAAAGTTTCAATATTTTTTCATAAAAATTCATGCAAGTGCATTGAATATCACATCTGATCTAAGAAAAAAATGATCTTTGAAAGTTTAAATATTTTTTCATGAAAACTCATGCAAGTGCATTTAATATCACATCTGAACTAAGAAAAAAATGATCTTTGAAAGTTTCAATATTTTTTCATAAAAATTCATGCAAGTGCATTTAATATCACATCTGATCTAAGAAAAAAATGATCTTTGAAAGTTTCAATATTTTTTCATGAAAACTCATGAAAGTGCATTGTATATCACATCTGAACTAAGAAAAAAATGATCTTTGAAAGTTTTAATATTTTTTCATGAAAATTCATGCAAATGCATTGAATATCACATCTGAACTAAGAAAAAAATGATCTTTGAAAGTTTTAATATTTTTTCATGAAAATTCATGCCAGTGCATTGAATATTACATCTGAACTAAGAAAAAAATGATCTTTGAAAGTTTCAATATTTTTTCATGAAAACTCATGCCAGTGCATTGAATATCACATCTGAACTAAGAAAAAAATGATCTTTGAAAGTTTCAATATTTTTTCATGAAAATTCATGCAAGTGCATTGAATATCACATCTGAACTAAGAAAAAAATGATCTTTGAAAGTTTCAATATTTTTTCATGAAAATTCATGCAAATGCATTGAATATCACATCTGAACTAAGAAAAAAATGATCTTTGAAAGTTTCAATATTTTTTCATAAAAATTCATGCAAGTGCATTGAATATCACATCTGAACTAAGAAAAAAATGATCTTTGAAAGTTTCAATATTTTTTCATGAAAATTCATGCAATGCATTTAATATCACATCTGAACTAAGAAAAAAATGATCTTTGAAAGTTTCAATATTTTTTCATGAAAACTCATGAAAGTGCATTTAATATCACATCTGAACTAAGAAAAAAATGATCTTTGAAAGTTTCAATATTTTTTTCATGAAAACTTATGAAAGTGCATTGAATATCACATCTGAACTAAGAACAAAATGATCTTTGAAAGTTTCAATATTTTTTCATGAAAATTCATGCAAGTGCATTGAATATCACATCTGAACTAAGAAAAAAATGATCTTTGAAAGTTTCAATATTTTTTCATAAAAATTCATGCAAGTGCATTGAATATCACATCTGAACTAAGAAAAAAATGATCTTTGAAAGTTTCAATATTTTTTCATGAAAATTCATGCAAATGCATTGAATATCACATCTGAACTAAGAAAAAAATGATCTTTGAAAGTTTCAATATTTTTTCATAAAAATTCATGCAAGTGCATTGAATATCACATCTGAACTAAGAAAAAAATGATCTTTGAAAGTTTTAATATTTTTTCATGAAAATTCATGCAAATGCATTGAATATCACATCTGAACTAAGAAAAAAATGATCTTTGAAAGTTTTAATATTTTTCATGAAAATTCATGCCAGTGCATTGAATATCACATCTGATCTAAGAAAAAAATGATCTTTGAAAGTTTCAATATTTTTTCATGAAAATTCATGCAAGTGCATTGAATATCACATCTGAACTAAGAAAAAAAATGATCTTTGAAAGTTTAAATATTTTTTCATGAAAACTCATGCAAGTGCATTTAATATCACATCTGAACTAAGAAAAAATGATCTTTGAAAGTTTCAATATTTTTTCATGAAAATTCATGCAAATGCATTGAATATCACATCTGAACTAAGAAAAAAATGATCTTTGAAAGTTTCAATATTTTTTCATGAAAATTCATGCAAATGCATTGAATATCACATCTGAACTAAGAAAAAAATGATCTTTGAAAGTTTCAATATTTTTTCATAAAAATTCATGCAAGTGCATTGAATATCACATCTGAACTAAGAAAAAAATGATCTTTGAAAGTTTTAATATTTTTTCATGAAAATTCATGCAAATGCATTGAATATCACATCTGAACTAAGAAAAAAATGATCTTTGAAAGTTTTAATATTTTTCATGAAAATTCATGCCAGTGCATTGAATATTACATCTGAACTAAGAAAAAAATGATCTTTGAAAGTTTCAATATTTTTTCATGAAAACTCATGCCAGTGCATTGAATATCACATCTGAACTAAGAAAAATATGATCTTTGAAAGTTTCAATATTTTTTCAGGAGAACTCATGCCAGTGCATTGAATATCACATCTGAACTAAGAAAAAAATGATCTTTGAAAGTTTCAATATTTTTTCATGAAAATTCATGCCAGTGCATTGAATATCACATCTGAACTAAGAAAAAAATGATCTTTGAAAGTTTCAATATTTTTTCATGAAAATTCATGCAAGTGCATTGAATATCACATCTGAACTAAGAAAAAAATGATCTTTGAAAGTTTCAATATTTTTTCATGAAAATTCATGCAAGTGCATTGAATATCACATCTGAACTAAGAAAAAAATGATCTTTGAAAGTTTCAATATTTTTTCATGAAAATTCATGCAAGTGCATTGAATATCACATCTGAACTAAGAAAAAAATGATCTTTGAAAGTTTCAATATTTTTTCATAAAAATTCATGCAAGTGCATTGAATATCACATCTGAACTAAGAAAAAAATGATCTTTGAAAGTTTCAATATTTTTTCATAAAAATTCATGCAAGTGCATTGAATATCACATCTGATCTAAGAAAAAAATGATCTTTGAAAGTTTCAATATTTTTTCATGAAAACTTATGAAAGTGCATTGAATATCACATCTGAACTAAGAAAAAAATGATCTTTGAAAGTTTCAATATTTTTTCATGAAAATTCATGCAAGTGCATTGAATATCACATCTGAACTAAGAAAAAAATGATCTTTGAAAGTTTCAATATTTTTTCATAAAAATTCATGCAACTGCATTAAATATCACATCTGATCTAAGAAAAAAATGATCTTTGAAAGTTTCAATATTTTTTCATAAAAATTCATGAAAGTGCATTGAATATCACATCTAAACTAAGAAAAAAATGATCTTTGAAAGTTTTAATATTTTTTCATGAAAATTCATGCCAGTGCATTGAATATCACATCTGATCTAAGAAAAAAATGATCTTTGAAAGTTTTAATATTTTTTCATGAAAATTCATGCCAGTGCATTGAATATCACATCTGATCTAAGAAAAAAATGATCTTTGAAAGTTTTAATATTTTTTCATGAAAACTCATGCCAGTGCATTGAATATCACATCTGAACTAAGAAAAAAATGATCTTTGAAAGTTTCAATATTTTTTCATAAAAATTCATGCCAGTGCATTGAATATCACATCTGATCTAAGAAAAAAATGATCTTTGAAAGTTTTAATATTTTTTCATGAAAACTCAAGCCAGTGCATTGAATATCACATCTGAACTAAGAAAAAAATGATCTTTGAAAGTTTCAATATTTTTCATGAAAATTCATGCAAATGCATTTAATATCACATCTGAACTAAGAAAAAAATGATCTTTGAAAGTTTCAATATTTTTTCATGAAAACTCATGAAAGTGCATTTAATATCACATCTGAACTAAGAAAAAAATGATCTTTGAAAGTTTCAATATTTTTTCATGAAAACTTATGAAAGTGCATTGAATATCACATCTGAACTAAGAAAAAAATGATCTTTGAAAGTTTCAATATTTTTTCATGAAAATTCATGCAAGTGCATTGAATATCACATCTGAACTAAGAAAAAAATGATCTTTGAAAGTTTCAATATTTTTTCATGAAAATTCATGCAAGTGCATTGAATATCACATCTGAACTAAGAAAAAAATGATCTTTGAAAGTTTCAATATTTTTTCAGGAGAACTCATGCCAGTGCATTGAATATCACATTTGAACTAAGAAAAAAATGATCTTTGAAAAGTTTCAATATTTTTTCATGAAAATTCATGCAATGCATTTAATATCACATCTGAACTAAGAAAAAAATTATCTTTGAAAGTTTCAATATTTTTTCATGAAAACTCATGAAAGTGCATTTAATTTCACATCTGAACTAAGAAAAAAATGATCTTTGAAAGTTTCAATATTTTTTCATGAAAACTTATGAAAGTGCATTGAATATCACATCTGAACTAAGAAAAAAATGATCTTTGAAAGTTTCGATATTTTTTCATGAAAATTCATGCAAGTGCATTGAATATCACATCTGAACTAAGAAAAAAATGATCTTTGAAAGTTTCAATATTTTTTCATAAAAATTCATGCAAGTGCATTGAATATCACATCTGAACTAAGAAAAAAATGATCTTTGAAAGTTTCAATATTTTTTCATGAAAATTCATGCAAATGCATTGAATATCACATCTGAACTAAGAAAAAAAATGATCTTTGAAAGTTTCAATATTTTTTCATAAAAATTCATGCAAGTGCATTGAATATCACATCTGAACTAAGAAAAAAATGATCTTTGAAAGTTTTAATATTTTTTCATGAAAATTCATGCAAATGCATTGAATATCACATCTGAACTAAGAAAAAAATGATCTTTGAAAGTTTTAATATTTTTTCATGAAAATTCATGCCAGTGCATTGAATATCACATCTGATCTAAGAAAAAAATGATCTTTGAAAGTTTTAATATTTTTTCATGAAAACTCATGCCAGTGCATTGAATATCACATCTGAACTAAGAAAAAAATGATCTTTGAAAGTTTCAATATTTTTTCATAAAAATTCATGCCAGTGCATTGAATATCACATCTGATCTAAGAAAAAAATGATCTTTGAAAGTTTTAATATTTTTTCATGAAAACTCATGCCAGTGCATTGAATATCACATCTGAACTAAGAAAAAAATGATCTTTGAAAGTTTCAATATTTTTCATGAAAATTCATGCAAATGCATTTAATATCACATCTGAACTAAGAAAAAAATGATCTTTGAAAGTTTCAATATTTTTTCATGAAAACTCATGAAAGTGCATTTAATATCACATCTGAACTAAGAAAAAAATGATCTTTGAAAGTTTCAATATTTTTTCATGAAAACTTATGAAAGTGCATTGAATATCACATCTGAACTAAGAAAAAAATGATCTTTGAAAGTTTCAATATTTTTTCATGAAAATTCATGCAAGTGCATTGAATATCACATCTGAACTAAGAAAAAAATGATCTTTGAAAGTTTCAATATTTTTTCATGAAAATTCATGCAAGTGCATTGAATATCACATCTGAACTAAGAAAAAAATGATCTTTGAAAGTTTCAATATTTTTTCATAAAAATTCATGCAAGTGCATTGAATATCACATCTGATCTAAGAAAAAAAATGATCTTTGAAAGTTTCAATATTTTTTCATGGAAACTCATGAAAGTGCATTGTATATCACATCTGAACTAAGAAAAAAATGATCTTTGAAAGTTTCAATATTTTTTCATGAAAATTCATGCCAGTGCATTGAATATCACATCTGATCTAAGAAAAAAAATGATCTTTGAAAGTTTCAATATTTTTTCATGAAAATTCATGCAAGTGCATTGAATATCACATCTGAACTAAGAAAAAAATGATCTTTGAAAGTTTCAATATTTTTTCATAAAAATTCATGCAAGTGAATTGAATATCACATCTGGTCTAAGAAAAAAAATGATCTTTGAAAGTTTCAATATTTTTTCATGAAAACTTATGAAAGTGCATTGAATATCACATCTGAACTAAGAAAAAAATGATCTTTGAAAGTTTCAATATTTTTTCATGAAAATTCATGCAAGTGCATTGAATATCACATCTGAACTAAGAAAAAAATGATCTTTGAAAGTTTCAATATTTTTTCATAAAAATTCATGCAAGTGCATTGAATATCACATCTGATCTAAGAAAAAAATGATCTTTGAAAGTTTCAATATTTTTTCATAAAAATTCATGAAAGTGCATTGAATATCACATCTAAACTAAGAAAAAAATGATCTTTGAAAGTTTTAATATTTTTTCATGAAAATTCATGCCAGTGCATTGAATATCACATCTGATCTAAGAAAAAAATGATCTTTGAAAGTTTATCACAAAGAATATCACATCTGAACTAAGAAAAAAATGATCTTTGAAAGTTTCAATATTTTTTCATGAAAACTTATGAAAGTGCATTGAATATCACATCTGAACTAAGAAAAAAATGATCTTTGAAAGTTTCAATATTTTTTCATGAAAATTCATGCAAGTGCATTGAATATCACATCTGAACTAAGAAAAAAATGATCTTTGAAAGTTTCAATATTTTTTCATGAAAATTCATGCAAGTGCATTGAATATCACATCTGAACTAAGAAAAAAATGATCTTTGAAAGTTTCAATATTTTTTCAGGAGAACTCATGCCAGTGCATTGAATATCACATTTGAACTAAGAAAAAAATGATCTTTGAAAAGTTTCAATATTTTTTCATGAAAATTCATGCAATGCATTTAATATCACATCTGAACTAAGAAAAAAATTATCTTTGAAAGTTTCAATATTTTTTCATGAAAACTCATGAAAGTGCATTTAATTTCACATCTGAACTAAGAAAAAAATGATCTTTGAAAGTTTCAATATTTTTTCATGAAAACTTATGAAAGTGCATTGAATATCACATCTGAACTAAGAAAAAAATGATCTTTGAAAGTTTCGATATTTTTTCATGAAAATTCATGCAAGTGCATTGAATATCACATCTGAACTAAGAAAAAAATGATCTTTGAAAGTTTCAATATTTTTTCATAAAAATTCATGCAAGTGCATTGAATATCACATCTGAACTAAGAAAAAAATGATCTTTGAAAGTTTCAATATTTTTTCATGAAAATTCATGCAAATGCATTGAATATCACATCTGAACTAAGAAAAAAATGATCTTTGAAAGTTTCAATATTTTTTCATAAAAATTCATGCAAGTGCATTGAATATCACATCTGAACTAAGAAAAAAATGATCTTTGAAAGTTTTAATATTTTTTCATGAAAATTCATGCAAATGCATTGAATATCACATCTGAACTAAGAAAAAAATGATCTTTGAAAGTTTTAATATTTTTTCATGAAAATTCATGCCAGTGCATTGAATATCACATCTGATCTAAGAAAAAAATGATCTTTGAAAGTTTTAATATTTTTTCATGAAAACTCATGCCAGTGCATTGAATATCACATCTGAACTAAGAAAAAAATGATCTTTGAAAGTTTCAATATTTTTTCATAAAAATTCATGCCAGTGCATTGAATATCACATCTGATCTAAGAAAAAAATGATCTTTGAAAGTTTTAATATTTTTTCATGAAAACTCATGCCAGTGCATTGAATATCACATCTGAACTAAGAAAAAAATGATCTTTGAAAGTTTCAATATTTTTTCATGAAAATTCATGCAAATGCATTTAATATCACATCTGAACTAAGAAAAAAATGATCTTTGAAAGTTTCAATATTTTTTCATGAAAACTCATGAAAGTGCATTTAATATCACATCTGAACTAAGAAAAAAATGATCTTTGAAAGTTTCAATATTTTTTCATGAAAACTTATGAAAGTGCATTGAATATCACATCTGAACTAAGAAAAAAATGATCTTTGAAAGTTTCAATATTTTTTCATGAAAATTCATGCAAGTGCATTGAATATCACATCTGAACTAAGAAAAAAATGATCTTTGAAAGTTTCAATATTTTTTCATGAAAATTCATGCAAGTGCATTGAATATCACATCTGAACTAAGAAAAAAATGATCTTTGAAAGTTTCAATATTTTTTCATAAAAATTCATGCAAGTGCATTGAATATCACATCTGATCTAAGAAAAAAAAATGATCTTTGAAAGTTTCAATATTTTTTCATGGAAACTCATGAAAGTGCATTGTATATCACATCTGAACTAAGAAAAAAATGATCTTTGAAAGTTTCAATATTTTTTCATAAAAATTCATGCAAGTGAATTGAATATCACATCTGGTCTAAGAAAAAAAATGATCTTTGAAAGTTTCAATATTTTTTCATGAAAACTTATGAAAGTGCATTGAATATCACATCTGAACTAAGAAAAAAATGATCTTTGAAAGTTTCAATATTTTTTCATGAAAATTCATGCAAGTGCATTGAATATCACATCTGAACTAAGAAAAAAAATGATCTTTGAAAGTTTCAATATTTTTTCATAAAAATTCATGCAAGTGCATTGAATATCACATCTGATCTAAGAAAAAAATGATCTTTGAAAGTTTCAATATTTTTTCATAAAAATTCATGAAAGTGCATTGAATATCACATCTAAACTAAGAAAAAAATGATCTTTGAAAGTTTTAATATTTTTTCATGAAAATTCATGCCAGTGCATTGAATATCACATCTGATCTAAGAAAAAAAATGATCTTTGAAAGTTTATCACAAAGAATATCACATCTGAACTAAGAAAAAAATGATCTTTGAAAGTTTCAATATTTTTTCATGAAAACTTATGAAAGTGCATTGAATATCACATCTGAACTAAGAAAAAAATGATCTTTGAAAGTTTCAATATTTTTTCATGAAAATTCATGCAAGTGCATTGAATATCACATCTGAACTAAGAAAAAAATGATCTTTGAAAGTTTCAATATTTTTTCATGAAAATTCATGCAAGTGCATTGAATATCACATCTGAACTAAGAAAAAAATGATCTTTGAAAGTTTCAATATTTTTTCAGGAGAACTCATGCCAGTGCATTGAATATCACATTTGAACTAAGAAAAAAATGATCTTTGAAAAGTTTCAATATTTTTTCATGAAAATTCATGCAATGCATTTAATATCACATCTGAACTAAGAAAAAAATTATCTTTGAAAGTTTCAATATTTTTTCATGAAAACTCATGAAAGTGCATTTAATTTCACATCTGAACTAAGAAAAAAAATGATCTTTGAAAGTTTCAATATTTTTTCATGAAAACTTATGAAAGTGCATTGAATATCACATCTGAACTAAGAAAAAAATGATCTTTGAAAGTTTCGATATTTTTTCATGAAAATTCATGCAAGTGCATTGAATATCACATCTGAACTAAGAAAAAAATGATCTTTGAAAGTTTCAATATTTTTTCATAAAAATTCATGCAAGTGCATTGAATATCATATCTGAACTAAGAAAAAAATGATCTTTGAAAGTTTCAATATTTTTTCATGAAAATTCATGCAAATGCATTGAATATCACATCTGAACTAAGAAAAAAATGATCTTTGAAAGTTTCAATATTTTTTCATAAAAATTCATGCAAGTGCATTGAATATCACATCTGAACTAAGAAAAAAATGATCTTTGAAAGTTTTAATATTTTTTCATGAAAATTCATGCAAATGCATTGAATATCACATCTGAACTAAGAAAAAAATGATCTTTGAAAGTTTTAATATTTTTTCATGAAAATTCATGCCAGTGCATTGAATATCACATCTGATCTAAGAAAAAAATGATCTTTGAAAGTTTTAATATTTTTTCATGAAAACTCATGCCAGTGCATTGAATATCACATCTGAACTAAGAAAAAAATGATCTTTGAAAGTTTCAATATTTTTTCATAAAAATTCATGCCAGTGCATTGAATATCACATCTGATCTAAGAAAAAAATGATCTTTGAAAGTTTTAATATTTTTTCATGAAAACTCATGCCAGTGCATTGAATATCACATCTGAACTAAGAAAAAAATGATCTTTGAAAGTTTCAATATTTTTCATGAAAATTCATGCAAATGCATTTAATATCACATCTGAACTAAGAAAAAAATGATCTTTGAAAGTTTCAATATTTTTTCATGAAAACTCATGAAAGTGCATTTAATATCACATCTGAACTAAGAAAAAAATGATCTTTGAAAGTTTCAATATTTTTTCATGAAAACTTATGAAAGTGCATTGAATATCACATCTGAACTAAGAAAAAAATGATCTTTGAAAGTTTCAATATTTTTTCATGAAAATTCATGCAAGTGCATTGAATATCACATCTGAACTAAGAAAAAAAATGATCTTTGAAAGTTTCAATATTTTTTCATGAAAATTCATGCAAGTGCATTGAATATCACATCTGAACTAAGAAAAAAATGATCTTTGAAAGTTTCAATATTTTTTCATAAAAATTCATGCAAGTGCATTGAATATCACATCTGATCTAAGAAAAAAAATGATCTTTGAAAGTTTCAATATTTTTTCATGGAAACTCATGAAAGTGCATTGTATATCACATCTGAACTAAGAAAAAAATGATCTTTGAAAGTTTCAATATTTTTTCATGAAAATTCATGCCAGTGCATTGAATATCACATCTGATCTAAGAAAAAAAATGATCTTTGAAAGTTTCAATATTTTTTCATGAAAATTCATGCAAGTGCATTGAATATCACATCTGAACTAAGAAAAAAATGATCTTTGAAAGTTTCAATATTTTTTCATAAAAATTCATGCAAGTGAATTGAATATCACATCTGGTCTAAGAAAAAAAATGATCTTTGAAAGTTTCAATATTTTTTCATGAAAACTTATGAAAGTGCATTGAATATCACATCTGAACTAAGAAAAAAATGATCTTTGAAAGTTTCAATATTTTTTCATGAAAATTCATGCAAGTGCATTGAATATCACATCTGAACTAAGAAAAAAAATGATCTTTGAAAGTTTCAATATTTTTTCATAAAAATTCATGCAAGTGCATTGAATATCACATCTGATCTAAGAAAAAAATGATCTTTGAAAGTTTCAATATTTTTTCATAAAAATTCATGAAAGTGCATTGAATATCACATCTAAACTAAGAAAAAAATGATCTTTGAAAGTTTTAATATTTTTTCATGAAAATTCATGCCAGTGCATTGAATATCACATCTGATCTAAGAAAAAAATGATCTTTGAAAGTTTATCACAAAGAATATCACATCTGAACTAAGAAAAAAATGATCTTTGAAAGTTTCAATATTTTTTCATAAAAATTCATGCAAGTGCATTGAATATCACATCTGATCTAAGAAAAAAAAATGATCTTTGAAAGTTTCAATATTTTTTCATGGAAACTCATGAAAGTGCATTGTATATCACATCTGAACTAAGAAAAAAATGATCTTTGAAAGTTTCAATATTTTTTCATGAAAATTCATGCCAGTGCATTGAATATCACATCTGATCTAAGAAAAAAAATGATCTTTGAAAGTTTCAATATTTTTTCATGAAAATTCATGCAAGTGCATTGAATATCACATCTGAACTAAGAAAAAAATGATCTTTGAAAGTTTCAATATTTTTTCATAAAAATTCATGCAAGTGAATTGAATATCACATCTGGTCTAAGAAAAAAAATGATCTTTGAAAGTTTCAATATTTTTTCATGAAAATTCATGCAAGTGCATTGAATATCACATCTGAACTAAGAAAAAAATGATCTTTGAAAGTTTCAATATTTTTTCATAAAAATTCATGCAAGTGCATTGAATATCACATCTGATCTAAGAAAAAAAATGATCTTTGAAAGTTTCAATATTTTTTCATAAAAATTCATGAAAGTGCATTGAATATCACATCTAAACTAAGAAAAAAATGATCTTTGAAAGTTTTAATATTTTTTCATGAAAATTCATGCCAGTGCATTGAATATCACATCTGATCTAAGAAAAAAAATGATCTTTGAAAGTTTATCACAAAGAATATCACATCTGAACTAAGAAAAAAATGATCTTTGAAAGTTTCAATATTTTTTCATAAAAATTCATGCAAGTGCATTGAATATCACATCTGATCTAAGAAAAAAAAATGATCTTTGAAAGTTTCAATATTTTTTCATGGAAACTCATGAAAGTGCATTGTATATCACATCTGAACTAAGAAAAAAAATGATCTTTGAAAGTTTCAATATTTTTTCATGAAAATTCATGCCAGTGCATTGAATATCACATCTGATCTAAGAAAAAAAATGATCTTTGAAAGTTTCAATATTTTTTCATGAAAATTCATGCAAGTGCATTGAATATCACATCTGAACTAAGAAAAAAATGATCTTTGAAAGTTTCAATATTTTTTCATAAAAATTCATGCAAGTGAATTGAATATCACATCTGGTCTAAGAAAAAAAATGATCTTTGAAAGTTTCAATATTTTTTCATGAAAACTTATGAAAGTGCATTGAATATCACATCTGAACTAAGAAAAAAATGATCTTTGAAAGTTTCAATATTTTTTCATGAAAATTCATGCAAGTGCATTGAATATCACATCTGAACTAAGAAAAAAAATGATCTTTGAAAGTTTCAATATTTTTTCATAAAAATTCATGAAAGTGCATTGAATATCACATCTAAACTAAGAAAAAAATGATCTTTGAAAGTTTTAATATTTTTTCATGAAAATTCATGCCAGTGCATTGAATATCACATCTGATCTAAGAAAAAAATGATCTTTGAAAGTTTTAATATTTTTTCATGAAAACTCATGCCAGTGCATTGAATATCACATCTGAACTAAGAAAAAAATGATCTTTGAAAGTTTCAATATTTTTTCATGAAAATTCATGCCAGTGCATTGAATTTCACATCTGAACTAAGAAAAAAAATTATCTTTGAAAGTTTTTATATTTTTTAATGAAAATTTATGCAAGTGCATTGAATATCACATCTGAACTAAGAAAAAAATGATCTTTGAAAGTTTTAATATTTTTTCATGAAAATTCATGCAAGTGCATTGAATATCACATCTGAACTAAGAAAAAAATGATCTTTGAAAGTTTCAATATTTTTTCATAAAAATTCATGCAACTGCATTAAATATCACATCTGATCTAAGAAAAAAATGATCTTTGAAAGTTTCAATATTTTTTCATAAAAATTCATGAAAGTGCATTGAATATCACATCTAAACTAAGAAAAAAATGATCTTTGAAAGTTTTAATATTTTTTCATGAAAATTCATGCCAGTGCATTGAATATCACATCTGATCTAAGAAAAAAATGATCTTTGAAAGTTTAATATTTTTTCATGAAAATTCATGCCAGTGCATTGAATATCACATCTGATCTAAGAAAAAAATGATCTTTGAAAGTTTTAATATTTTTTCATGAAAACTCATGCCAGTGCATTGAATATCACATCTGAACTAAGAAAAAAATGATCTTTGAAAGTTTCAATATTTTTTCATAAAAATTCATGCCAGTGCATTGAATATCACATCTGATCTAAGAAAAAAAATGATCTTTGAAAGTTTTAATATTTTTTCATGAAAAACTCATGCCAGTGCATTGAATATCACATCTGAACTAAGAAAAAAATGATCTTTGAAAGTTTCAATATTTTTCATGAAAATTCATGCAAATGCATTTAATATCACATCTGAACTAAGAAAAAAATGATCTTTGAAAGTTTCAATATTTTTTCATGAAAAATCATGAAAGTGCATTTAATATCACATCTGAACTAAGAAAAAAATGATCTTTGAAAGTTTCAATATTTTTTCATGAAAACTTATGAAAGTGCATTGAATATCACATCTGAACTAAGAAAAAAATGATCTTTGAAAGTTTCAATATTTTTTCATGAAAATTCATGCAAGTGCATTGAATATCACATCTGAACTAAGAAAAAAATGATCTTTGAAAGTTTCAATATTTTTTTCATGAAAATTCATGCAAGTGCATTGAATATCACATCTGAACTAAGAAAAAAATGATCTTTGAAAGTTTCAATATTTTTTCAGGAGAACTCATGCCAGTGCATTGAATATCACATTTGAACTAAGAAAAAAATGATCTTTGAAAGTTTCAATATTTTTTCATGAAAATTCATGCAATGCATTTAATATCACATCTGAACTAAGAAAAAAATTATCTTTGAAAGTTTCAATATTTTTTCATGAAAACTCATGAAAGTGCATTTAATTTCACATCTGAACTAAGAAAAAAATGATCTTTGAAAGTTTCAATATTTTTCATGAAAATTCATGCAAATGCATTTAATATCACATCTGAACTAAGAAAAAAATGATCTTTGAAAGTTTCAATATTTTTTCATGAAAACTCATGAAAGTGCATTTAATATCACATCTGAACTAAGAAAAAAATGATCTTTGAAAGTTTCAATATTTTTTCATGAAAACTTATGAAAGTGCATTGAATATCACATCTGAACTAAGAAAAAAATGATCTTTGAAAGTTTCAATATTTTTTCATGAAAACTTATGAAAGTGCATTGAATATCACATCTGAACTAAGAAAAAAATGATCTTTGAAAGTTTCAATATTTTTTCATGAAAATTCATGCAAGTGCATTGAATATCACATCTGAACTAAGAAAAAAATGATCTTTGAAAGTTTCAATATTTTTTCATGAAAATTCATGCAAGTGCATTGAATATCACATCTGAACTAAGAAAAAATGATCTTTGAAAGTTTCAATATTTTTTCATAAAAATTCATGCAAGTGCATTTAATATCACATCTGATCTAAGAAAAAAATGATCTTTGAAAGTTTCAATATTTTTTCATGAAAACTCATGAAAGTGCATTGTATATCACATCTGAACTAAGAAAAAAATGATCTTTGAAAGTTTCAATATTTCTTCATGAAAACTCATAAAAAAGTGCATTGAATTTCACATCTGAACTAAGCAAAAAAATGATCTTTGAAAGTTTCAATATTTTTTCATGAAAATTCATGCAAGTGCATTGAATATCACATCTGAACTAAGAAAAAAATGATCTTTGAAAGTTTCAATATTTTTTCATAAAAATTCATGCAAGTGAATTGAACATCACATCTGGTCTAAGAAAAAAAATGATCTTTGAAAGTTTCAATATTTTTTCATGAAAACTTATGAAAGTGCATTGAATATCACATCTGAACTAAGAAAAAAATGATCTTTGAAAGTTTCAATATTTTTTCATGAAAATTGATGCAAGTGCATTGAATATCACATCTGAACTAAGAAAAAAATGATCTTTGAAAGTTTAAATATTTTTTCATGAAAACTCATGCAAGTGCATTGAATATCACATCTGATCTAAGAAAAAAATGATCTTTGAAAGTTTCAATATTTTTTCATAAAAATTCATGAAAGTGCATTGAATATCACATCTAAACTAAGAAAAAAATGATCTTTGAAAGTTTTAATATTTTTTCATGAAAATTCATGCCAGTGCATTGAATTTCACATCTGAACTAAGAAAAAAAATTATCTTTGAAAGTTTTTATATTTTTTAATGAAAATTTATGCAAGTGCATTGAATATCACATCTGAACTAAGAAAAAAATGATCTTTGAAAGTTTTAATATTTTTTCATGAAAATTCCAGCCTGGTCTCCCTTGACGTCAAAAACAGTCTTGACATGCACTGCAAGGCTTTCTGATTGGCTGGTGGGAAGTCACGTGACCCTTCCTTAAAATTTGTTGTTTTCTGACGCCATTTTGATTTTTCTTAAATAGGTAACTATATATTTACATAATTATCTTTGCAATTAAGTGTTTTTAAGCATTGGAGATGTTTTTATTAAATTAAGACGTAAAAATTACCTTAGTGCCATCGATTTTTATTACCCCTTTGATTCATTTGTTTTCTAAAATCATTTCTTTGTTAACTTGTTTATCTGTCAAAACCAATATGTTGTTATATTTTTTTAAATATTTTATAATTTATTGATCTTATTCGACTAGTTTAAGCATTTCTTTACTTTAGTTGCTTTATTATAACTATTTTATTTGTATTTGTATTGTTATAGGTAAATTTCTTTGGTATTGGTTTGAAACAGGGAGACTTTCATTTTAAAGATTTCACTTTATATTTCAGATTGAAATTTTACAGCTTTCAAGCAATCAATTTCATTATGGTATGTGTGTTTGTTAATTTTTTAAATTATTTATTGATATAATATGGTCTTTTTTTTAATTATAGGTGTGAAACTAAAATTCAGATATCGTCAACTTGTTTCATGTTTTCACATCTTGTTTCAGATAACAGATGGCTATCAAATTATCAGTTTCACAAAGGATTTTTCTTTTAACACTTTATAGCTTTTTATTGAAACAATATTGTTTTCTTTATACAGGTTTCTATAGTTGCTGTCAAAGAGTCAAGACCTGAGTAAAAGGTTTTTGTTGTATTAGTAATCTAAAACAAAAATTATTGTATTTATTCTATTTATAGCGTTTGGTACACACAAATTCATTAATAATCACCACATAATTTGTTAGATCAATTAATTTTGAAACATAATTGTGTAAAGTTTATTTTAGGTACAGGAGATTTCTTTCGTAACCCAAGTTCATCATCATTTCACTTTCCTGAACTCTCTTTTAAACTCTAGTTCTGATGTATTGCTAATTATTATTAATTAATTATACATTTTTAATGAAATTGTGTTAATTTACACCTTTTTTAAGTTTTTAGAATTTCTTGTACTAAATTACTGCAGACATTTCTTAGATTTGAAAAGGTTTTGGAATGTTATTAATTTCTTCTTAGAGAAATCAGTAATTTTTATTGTTTGTTAAAATTCATGTATGAGTTCTTTTTCTTTACACAAACAGATGACTGTCTAACAAATACGATGATTTATTCAACGCAAAATTGAAAATTCTGCCGCAAATTAAAATAAGTTATTATATATTCTCATAACAGAATTCAATCAATTTTTCTAATGTGTGTTCTTATTTTAGATTATTCGGAATTGTGACTCGTTGAACTACCTGCCGATAAGATAAGATTACTTTGTGACTTGCGTCTTGCGGTGAACCATCCCTTTTGCATTTGTCAACCAAAAGCTCCTTTATTTTCATTCGTTTTTTTATTGTTTCACGTTTATAAACCTATTCGAATACTTTTCTGACTTTAAATACACAATTAAATGATAATCAGTTTTATCTATTTCATTCATTTATGGGTTAGCTTTTAGTAAAAAGTAACGTTCAAGCTTGTTAGTAATAAGTCATGCTATAAGGAAATCGAGCAATGGCAATAACAACCAATTGCAATGGCATTTTTCACATGTTTTATATTCAAATCCTTTTAAAATTAAGACGATTTATTGATTGGTAGAAACAACACGTGCTAATGATAATAAAAACCACACTGCTAATTCAGAAATACATCGCAAAATTGCCCTGATGCATATATATTATGAATGTACTATGATTCCCTTTAAAAAATTGCGATAAATCATGAAATAAAATAAACATACAATGATTATCCTGAATTTAAAGCATTGTATTGCTATATTTACTTTATTTTATATTTTTATTTAATCGATATAAGCGCTAGCCGTGTGTGAGCGGAAACGGTCATTCTGCGTATATTTGGGCCATATGCACTTAAAATATTCAATTATTGATTTCATATCTAGATTAGGCATGAAAAATCTATTATTATATATTATTTTCATATTCGTATCCTGTTTCCAGTGGTGAAGCGGATCGTGAACGGGAAAAAAACTTCAGGGTCGATTATATATACTTTGCATACAAATTTGTTTGTTTTTCATTTCATAATTGAAATCAGCGTAAAAAGTTGAGTACAGGGTGGTAGTTTCATAACTATATTCGTCTTCCTGCGGTGAAGCGGCTCGTGAGCGGGAAAAATCGTTCAGCGTTCATTACAGACTCTTGCATACAAAATAATTGGTTTTCTACTTCAGATTTCGATTCGGCGTAAAAAATTGAGTAAACTGTATTACTTTTATCATTTTTGGTGGTAAAATTCAGGAAATATTCGTTTGGAACTAGTTTTTTTTAAAAAGAAAAACGACGTACTTCTCGTTGGCTGACTAGTTGACTTTTTCTCTGAAAAATTTTGGTCACAAACTATTATCTTCATCACAAAACGGGCTAACATGATAAAAATAACAACCTAGACTCAACTTTTTATGGCAAATCCAAATATGAAGTCAAAAACAGTCTATTTGGTATGTAAAAGTCTGTAATGAACGCCGAACGAATTTTCCCGGTCACGAACCGCTTCACCACAAGAAACTGAATATAATTCTAAAAGTAACACTCTAGACTCAACTTTGTACGTTGAATCCAAATATGAAGACGAAAAAAGTCTGTTTAGTATGTTAGTGGATATAATCGGGTATTATGGACACCGAACAAATTTTCCCGCCCACGAGCCGCTTCACCGCATGAAACCAACCGAAATTATGAAAAAAAAAACCATTTTTATTCAAATCTTTATGCTGAATTCGAATATAACATAAAAAACCAGTTAATTTGTGTGCAAGAGCATGTAATTGATGGGGAATTGTTGTTCACGCTCACGAGCCGCTTCACCACAGGAAAGAGGATACAAATATGAAAATAATATATAATAATTAATTGTTCATACTAAATCTAGATGTGAAGTCAATAATTGAATATTTTATGTGCATATGACTTAAATATACGCAGATTGACCGTTTGCGCTCACACACGGCTACCGCTTATTTAAATAAAGCAAAGTAAATATAGCAATACAATGCTTTTAATTCGGGATAATCATTGTATGTTAATTTAATTTTATTATTTATCGCAATATTTTAAAGGGAATTATAGTATATTCATAATATGTATGCATCAGGGCAATTTTGCGATGTATTTCAAAGAAAGAAGTTTTGAATTAGTAGTGTGGTTTTTTTTATTATTAGCATGTGTTGCTGTTTTTACCTTCAACACATCTTAATTTTAAAAGGATTTGAGTGTAAAAAATGTGAATAATGCAATTGCAATTGGTTGTTATTGCTATTGCTCGATATCCTTAGCGTGCCTATTACTAAAAAGCTTTAACGTTACTTACTTATTACTAAGCTAACCGATAAATGAATGAAATAGATAAAACTGTCACAATAAATTTGATTGTGTATTTAGAGTCAGAAAAATATTCGAATATAGGTTTCAAAACACGGAACAATAAAAAAAAGAATGAAAATGAAACTTTCGGTTGAAATATGCAAACGGGATGGTTCACCGCAAGACCCAAGTCGCAAAGTAATCTTTATTCCAACGGCGGGTAGTTCAATCAGTCCCAATTCCGAAGAATCTGAAATAAGAAAACATATTAGAAAAATTGAATGAATTCTGTTATTAATATAAAATAACTTATTTTAATTTGCGGCAGAATTTTGTGTTGAATAAATCTTCGTATTTGTTAGATATTCATCTGTTTGTGGTTTGAGTAAAGAAAAGGAACGAATACATAAATTTTAACAAACAATAAAAATTACTGATATCTTTAAGAAGAAATTAATAAAATTCCAAAACTTTTTCAAATCTAAGAAATAACTGCAGTAGTATAGAAAATGAAATCGTCAAAATTTAAAAAAAGGCGTAAATTAACACAATTTCATTAAAAATGTATAAACTAGAGTTTAAAAAAGAGTTCAAGAAAGTGAAAGGATGATGAACTTGGGTTACGAAAGAAATCTGCTGTACCTAAAATAAACTTTACACAATTATGTTTTAAAATTAAATGATCTAACAAATTATGTGGTGATTATTAATGAATCTGTGTGTACTGAACCCTATAAATAGAATAAATACAATAATTTTTGTTTTAGATTACTAATACAACAAAAAACTTTTACTGAGGCCTTGACTCTTTGACAGCAACTATTGAAACCTGTATAAAGAAAACCAAATTGTTTCAATAAAAAGCTATAAAGTGTTAAAAGAAAAATCCTTTGTGAAACTGATAATTTGATAGCCATCTGTTATCTGAAACAAGATGTGAAAACATGAAACAAGTTGACGATATCTGAATTTTAGCTTCACACCTATAATTAAAAAAAAGACCATATTATATCAAAAAATAATTTAAAAAATTAATAAACACACATACCATAATGAAATTGATTGCTTGAAAGCTGTAAAATTTCAATCTGAAATATAAAGTGAAATCTTTAAAATGAAAGTCTCCCCGTTTCAAACCAATACCAAAAAATTTACCTATAACAAAACAAATACAAATAAAATAGTTATAATGAAGCTACGAGAGTAAAGAATTGCTTAAACTAGTCGAATAAGATCAATAAATTATAAAATATTTAAAAAAATACACCAACATATTGGTTTTGACAGATAAACAAGTTCACAAAGAACTAATTTTAGAAAACAAATGAATCAAAGGAGTAATAAAAATCGATGGCAATGGGTGTAATTTTAACGTCTTAATTCTAAAATAACATTTTCAATGCTTAAAAACACTTAATTGCAGAGATTATTTTGTAAATATATAGTTACCTATTTAAGAAAAATCAAAATGGCGGCAGAAAACAACAAATTTTAAGGAAGGGTCACGTGACTTCCCACCAGCCAATCAGAAAGCCTTGCAGTGCATGTCAAGACTGTTTTTGACGTCAAGGGAGACCATGTTCGAAAATTCATGCCAGTGCATTGAATATCACATCTGATCTAAGAAAAAAAATGATCTTTGAAAGTTTTAATATTTTTTTCATGAAAACTCATGCCAGTGCATTGAATATCACATCTGAACTAAGAAAAAAATGATCTTTGAAAGTTTCAATATTTTTCATGAAAATTCATGCAAATGCATTTAATATCACATCTGAACTAAGAAAAAAATGATCTTTGAAAGTTTCAAAATTTTTTCATGAAAACTCATGAAAGTGCATTTAATATCACATCTGAACTAAGAAAAAAATGATCTTTGAAAGTTTCAATATTTTTTCATGAAAACTTATGAAAGTGCATTGAATATCACATCTGAACTAAGAAAAAAATGATCTTTGAAAGTTTCAATATTTTTTCATGAAAATTCATGCAAGTGCATTGAATATCACATCTGAACTAAGAAAAAAAATGATCTTTGAAAGTTTCAATATTTTTTCATAAAAATTCATGCAAGTGCATTGAATATCACATCTGAACTAAGAAAAAAATGATCTTTGAAAGTTTCAATATTTTTTCATAAAAATTCATGCAAGTGCATTGAATATCACATCTGAACTAAGAATTAAATGATCTTTGAAAGTTTCAATATTTTTTCATGAAAATTCATGCAAATGCATTGAATATCACATCTGAACTAAGAAAAAAATGATCTTTGAAAGTTTCAATATTTTTTCATAAAAATTCATGCAAGTGCATTGAATATCACATCTGAACTAAGAAAAAAATGATCTTTGAAAGTTTTAATATTTTTTCATGAAAATTCATGCAAATGCATTGAATATCACATCTGAACTAAGAAAAAAATGATCTTTGAAAGTTTTAATATTTTTTCATGAAAATTCATGCCAGTGCATTGAATATCACATCTGATCTAAGAAAAAAATGATCTTTGAAAGTTTTAATATTTTTTCATGAAAACTCATGCCAGTGCATTGAATATCACATCTGAACTAAGAAAAAAAATGATCTTTGAAAGTTTCAATATTTTTTCATAAAAATTCATGCCAGTGCATTGAATATCACATTTGATCTAAGAAAAAAATGATCTTTGAAAGTTTTAAATATTTTTTCATGAAAACTCATGCCAGTGCATTGAATATCACATCTGAACTAAGAAAAAAATGATCTTTGAAAGTTTCAATATTTTTCATGAAAATTCATGCAAATGCATTTAATATCACATCTGAACTAAGAAAAAAATGATCTTTGAAAGTTTCAATATTTTTTCATGAAAACTCATGAAAGTGCATTTAATATCACATCTGAATTAAGAAAAAAATGATCTTTGAAAGTTTCAATATTTTTTCATGAAAACTCATGCCAGTGCATTGAATATCACATCTGAACTAAGAAAAAAATGATCTTTGAAAGTTTCAATATTTTTTCATGAAAATTCATGAAAGTGCATTGAATATCACATCTAAACTAAGAAAAAAAATGATCTTTGAAAGTTTCAATATTTTTTCATGAAAATTCATGCAAGTGCATTGAATATCACATCTGAACTAAGAAAAAAAATGATCTTTGAAAGTTTCAATATTTTTTCATAAAAATTCATGCAAGTGAATTGAATATCACATCTGGTCTAAGAAAAAAAATGATCTTTGAAAGTTTCAATATTTTTTCATGAAAACTTATGAAAGTGCATTGAATATCACATCTGAACTAAGAAAAAAATGATCTTTAAAAGTTTCAATATTTTTTCATGAAAATTCATGCAAGTGCATTGAATATCACATCTGAACTAAGAAAAAAAATGATCTTTGAAAGTTTCAATATTTTTTCATAAAAATTCATGCAAGTGCATTGAATATCACATCTGATCTAAGAAAAAAATGATCTTTAAAGTTTCAATATTTTTTCATAAAAATTCATGAAAGTGCATTGAATATCACATCTAAACTAAGAAAAAAATGATCTTTGAAAGTTTTAATATTTTTTCATGAAAATTCATGCCAGTGCATTGAATATCACATCTGATCTAAGAAAAAAATGATCTTTGAAAGTTTTAATATTTTTTCATGAAAACTCATGCCAGTGCATTGAATATCACATCTGAACTAAGAAAAAAATGATCTTTGAAAGTTTCAATATTTTTTCATGAAAATTCATGCCAGTGCATTGAATTTCACATCTGAACTAAGAAAAAAATTATCTTTGAAAGTTTTTATATTTTTTAATGAAAATTTATGCAAGTGCATTGAATATCACATCTGAACTAAGAAAAAAATGATCTTTGAAAGTTTTAATATTTTTTCATGAAAATTCATGCCAGTGCATTGAATATCACATCTGATCTAAGAAAAAAATGATCTTTGAAAGTTTTAATATTTTTTCATGAAAACTCATGCCAGTGCATTGAATATCACATCTGAACTAAGAAAAAAATGATCTTTGAAAGTTTCAATATTTTTCATGAAAATTCATGCAAATGCATTTAATATCACATCTGAACTAAGAAAAAAATGATCTTTGAAAGTTTCAATATTTTTTATGACAATGCATTGAATATCACTTCTGAACCAAGAAAAAAGTGAACTTTGAAAGTTCAATATTTTTTTCATGAAAATTAATGCAAGTGCATGACAATGCATTGAATATCACTTCTGAACCAAGAAAAAAAATGAACTTTGAAAGTTCAATATTTTTTCATGAAAATTCATGCAAGTGCACTAAAAATGCATTGAATCTCACATCTGAACCAAGAAAAAAAGTGAACTTTGAAAGTTCAATATTTTTTCATGAAAATTCATGCAAGTGCATGACAATGCATTGAATATCACATTCTGAACCAAGAAAAAAGTGAACTTTGAAAGTTCAATATTTTTTCATGAAAATTCATGCAAGTGTACTAAAATGCATTGAATCTCACATCTGAACCAAGAAAAAAATGAACTTTGAAAGTTCAATATTTTTTCATGAAAATTCATGCAAGTGCATGACAATGCATTGAATATCACATCTTGAACCAAGAAAAAAGTGAACTTTGAAAGTTCAATATTTTTTCATGAAAATTCATGCAAGTGCATGACAATGCATTGAATATCACTTCTGAACCAAGAAAAAAGTGAACTTTGAAAGTTCAATATTTTTTCATGAAAATTCATGCAAGTGCACTAAAATGCATTGAATCTCACATCTGAACCAAGAAAAAAGTGAACTTTGAAAGTTCAATATTTTTTCATGAAAATTCATGCAAGTGCATGACAATGCATTGAATATCAATTCTGAACCAAGAAAAAAGTTAACTTTGAAAGTTCAATAATTTTTCATGAAAATTCATGCAAGTGCACTAAAATGCATTGAATCTCACATCTGAACCAAGAAAAAAGTGAACTTTGAAAGTTCAATATTTTTTCATGAAAATTCATGCAAGTGCACTTAAATGCATTGAATCTCACATCTGAACCAAGAAAAAAGTGAACTTTGAAAGTTCAATATTTTTTCATGAAAATTCATGCAAGTGCACTACAATGCATTGAATCTCACATCTGAACCAAGAAAACAGTGAACTTTGAAAGTTCAATATTTTTTCATTAAAATTCATGCAAGTGCATGTCAATGCATTGAATATCAATTCTGAACCAAGAAAAAAGTGAACATTGAAAGTTCAATATTTTTTCAAGAAAATTCATGCAAGTGCACCAAAATGCATTGAATCTCACATCTGAACCAAGAAAAAAGTGAACTTTGAAAGTTCAATATTTTTTCATGAAAATTCATGCAAGTGCACTAAAATGCATTGAATCTCACATCTGAACCAAGAAAAAAGTGAACTTTGAAAGTTCAATATTTTTTCATGAAAATTCATGCAAGTGCATGACAATGCATTGAATATCACATTCTGAACCAAGAAAAAAGTGAACTTTGAAAGTTCAATATTTTTTCATGAAAATTCATGCAAGTGCATGACAATGCATTGAATATCACATTCTGAACCAAGAAAAAAATGAACTTTGAAAGTTCAATATTTTTTCATGAAAATTCATGCAAGTGCACTAAAATGCATTGAATCTCACATCTGAACCAAGAAAAAGTGAACTTTGAAAGTTCAATATTTTTTCATGAAAATTCATGCAAGTGCACTAAAATGCATTGAATCTCACATCTGAACCAAGAAAAAAGTGAACTTTGAAAGTTCAATATTTTTTCATGAAAATTCATGCAAGTGCATGACAATGCATTGAATATCACATTTGAACCAAGAAAAAAGTGAACTTTGAAAGTTCAATATTTTTTCATGAAAATTCATGCAAGTGCATGACAATGCATTGAATATCACTTTTGAACCAAGAAAAAAGTGAACTTTGAAAGTTCAATATTTTTTCATGAAAATTCATGCAAGTGCACTGAAAATGCATTGAATCTCACATCTGAACCAAGAAAAAAGTGAACTTTGAAAGTTCAATATTTTTTCATGAAAATTCATGCAAGTGCATGACAATGCATTGAATATCACATTCTGAACCAAGAAAAAAGTGAACTTTGAAAGTTCAATATTTTTTCATGAAAATTCATGCAAGTGCACTAAAATGCATTGAATCTCACATCTGAACCAAGAAAAAAGTGAACTTTGAAAGTTCAATATTTTTTCATGAAAATTCATGCAAGTGCATGACAATGCATTGAATATCACTTTGAACCAAGAAAAAAGTGAACTTTGAAAGTTCAATATTTTTTCATGAAAATTCATGCAAGTGCATGACAATGCATTGAATATCACTTCTGAACCAATGAAAAAAGTGAACTTTGAAAGTTCAATATTTTTTCATGAAAATTCATGCAAGTGCACTAAAATGCATTGAATCTCACATCTGAACCAAGAAAAAAGTGAACTTTGAAAGTTCAATATTTTTTCATGAAAATTCATGCAAGTGCATGACAATGCATTGAATATCAATTCTGAACCAAGAAAAAAGTGAACTTTGAAAGTTCAATATTTTTTCATGAAAATTCATGCAAGTGCACTAAAATGCATTGAATCTCACATCTGAACCAAGAAAAAAGTGAACTTTGAAAGTTCAATATTTTTTCATGAAAATTCATGCAAGTGCACTTAAAATGCATTGAATCTCACATCTGAACCAAGAAAAAAGTGAACTTTGAAAGTTCAATATTTTTTCATGAAAATTCATGCAAGTGCACTAAAATGCATTGAATCTCACATCTGAACCAAGAAAACAGTGAACTTTGAAAGTTCAATATATTTTTCATGAAAATTCATGCAAGTGCATGACAATGCATTGAATATCAATTCTGAACCAAGAAAAAAGTGAACTTTGAAAGTTCAATATTTTTTCAATGAAAATTCATGCAAGTGCACTAAAATGCATTGAATCTCACATCTGAACCAAGAAAAAAGTGAACTTTGAAAGTTCAATATTTTTTCATGAAAATTCATGCAAGTGCACTAAAATGCATTGAATCTCACATCTGAACCAAGAAAAAAGTGAACTTTGAAAGTTCAATATTTTTTCATGAAAATTCATGCAAGTGCACTAAAATGCATTGAATCTCACATCTGAACCAAGAAAAAAGTGAACTTTGAAAGTTCAATATTTTTTCATTAAAATTCATGCAAGTGCATGACAATGCATTGAATATCACTTCTGAACCAAGAAAAAAGTGAACTTTGAAAGTTCAATATTTTTTCATGAAAATTCATGCAAGTGCACTAAAATGCATTGAATCTCACATCTGAACCAAGAAAAAAGTGAACTTTGAAAGTTCAATATTTTTTCATGAAAATTCATGCAAGTGCACTAAAATGCATTGAATCTCACATCTGAACCAAGAAAAAAATGAACTTTGAAAGTTCAATATTTTTTCATGAAAATTCATGCAAGTGCATGACAATGCATTGAATATCACTTTTGAACCAAGAAAAAAGTGAACTTTGAAAGTTCAATATTTTTTCATGAAAATTCATGCAAGTGCACTAAAATGCATTGAATCTCACATCTGAACCAAGAAAAAAAGTGAACTTTGAAAAGTTCAATATTTTTTCATGAAAATTCATGCAAGTGCATGACAATGCATTGAATATCACTTCTGAACCAAGAAAAAAGTGAACTTTGAAAGTTCAATATTTTTTCATGAAAATTCATGCAAGTGCACTAAAATGCATTGAATCTCACATCTGAACCAAGAAAACAGTGAACTTTGAAAGTTCAATATTTTTTCATGAAAATTCATGCAAGTGCATGACAATGCATTGAATATCACTTTTGAACCAAGAAAAAAGTGAACTTTGAAAGTTCAATATTTTTTCATGAAAATTCATGCAAGTGCATGACAATGCATTGAATATCACATTCTGAACCAAGAAAAAAAGTGAACTTTGAAAGTTCAATATTTTTTCATGAAAATTCATGCAAGTGCACTAAAATGCATTGAATCTCACATCTGAACCAAGAAAAAAGTGAACTTTGAAAGTTCAATATTTTTTCATGAAAATTCATGCAAGTGCACTAAAATGCATTGAATCTCACATCTGAACCAAGAAAAAAAGTGAACTTTGAAAGTTCAATATTTTTTCATGAAAATTCATGCAAGTGCATGACAATGCATTGAATCTCACATTCTGAACCAAGAAAAAAGTGAACTTTGAAAGTTCAATATTTTTTCATGAAAATTCATGCAAGTGCACTGACAATGCATTGAATCTCACATCTGAACCAAGAAAAAAAGTGAACTTTGAAAGTTCAATATTTTTTCATGAAAATTCATGCAAGTGCATGACAATGCATTGAATATCACATTCTGAACCAAGAAAAAAGTGAACTTTGAAAGTTCAATATTTTTTCATGAAAATTCATGCAAGTGCATGACAATGCATTGAATCTCACATTCTGAACCAAGAAAAAAGTGAACTTTGAAAGTTCAATATTTTTTCATGAAAATTCATGCAAGTGCACTGAAAATGCATTGAATCTCACATCTGAACCAAGAAAAAAGTGAACTTTGAAAGTTCAATATTTTTTCATGAAAATTCATGCAAGTGCATGACAATGCATTGAATATCACTTCTGAACCAAGAAAAAAAGTGAACTTTGAAAGTTCAATATTTTTTCATGAAAATTCATGCAAGTGCACTAAAATGCATTGAATCTCACATCTGAACCAAGAAAAAAATGAACTTTGAAAGTTCAATATTTTTTCATGAAAATTCATGCAAGTGCATGACAATGCATTGAATATCACTTCTGAACCAAGAAAAAAGTGAACTTTGAAAGTTCAATATTTTTTCATGAAAATTCATGCAAGTGCACTAAAATGCATTGAATCTCACATCTGAACCAAGAAAAAAGTGAACTTTGAAAGTTCAATATTTTTTCATGAAAATTCATGCAAGTGCATGACAATGCATTGAATATCACTTTGAACCAAGAAAAAAGTGAACTTTGAAAGTTCAATATTTTTTCATGAAAATTCATGCAAGTGCATGACAATGCATTGAATATCACTTCTGAACCAATGAAAAAAGTGAACTTTGAAAGTTCAATATTTTTTCATGAAAATTCATGCAAGTGCACTAAAATGCATTGAATCTCACATCTGAACCAAGAAAAAAGTGAACTTTGAAAGTTCAATATTTTTTCATGAAAATTCATGCAAGTGCATGACAATGCATTGAATATCACATTCTGAACCAAGAAAAAAGTGAACTTTGAAAGTTCAATATTTTTTCATGAAAATTCATGCAAGTGCACTAAAATGCATTGAATCTCACATCTGAACCAAGAAAAAAGTGAACTTTGAAAGTTCAATATTTTTTCATGAAAATTCATGCAAGTGCACTTAAAATGCATTGAATCTCACATCTGAACCAAGAAAAAAGTGAACTTTGAAAGTTCAATATTTTTTCATGAAAATTCATGCAAGTGCACTGAAAATGCATTGAATCTCACATCTGAACCAAGAAAAAAGTGAACTTTGAAAGTTCAATATTTTTTCATGAAAATTCATGCAAGTGCATGACAATGCATTGAATATCACATTCTGAACCAAGAAAAAAGTGAACTTTGAAAGTTCAATATTTTTTCATGAAAATTCATGCAAGTGCACTAAAATGCATTGAATCTCACATCTGAACCAAGAAAAAAGTGAACTTTGAAAGTTCAATATTTTTTCATGAAAATTCATGCAAGTGCACTAAAATGCATTGAATCTCACATCTGAACCAAGAAAAAAGTGAACTTTGAAAGTTCAATATTTTTTCATGAAAATTCATGCAAGTGCACTAAAATGCATTGAATCTCACATCTGAACCAAGAAAAAAGTGAACTTTGAAAGTTCAATATTTTTTCATGAAAATTCATGCAAGTGCATGACAATGCATTGAATATCACTTCTGAACCAAGAAAAAAATGAACTTTGAAAGTTCAATATTTTTTCATGAAAATTCATGCAAGTGCACTAAAATGCATTGAATCTCACATCTGAACCAAGAAAAAAGTGAACTTTGAAAGTTCAATATTTTTTCATGAAAATTCATGCAAGTGCACTGAAAATGCATTGAATCTCACATCTGAACCAAGAAAAAAATGAACTTTGAAAGTTCAATATTTTTTCATGAAAATTCATGCAAGTGCATGACAATGCATTGAATATCACTTCTGAACCAAGAAAAAAGTGAACTTTGAAAGTTCAATATTTTTTCATGAAAATTCATGCAAGTGCACTAAAATGCATTGAATCTCACATCTGAACCAAGAAAAAAAGTGAACTTTGAAAGTTCAATATTTTTTCATGAAAATTCATGCAAGTGCATGACAATGCATTGAATATCACTTCTGAACCAAGAAAAAAGTGAACTTTGAAAGTTCAATATTTTTTCATGAAAATTCATGCAAGTGCACTAAAATGCATTGAATCTCACATCTGAACCAAGAAAAAAGTGAACTTTGAAAGTTCAATATTTTTTCATGAAAATTCATGCAAGTGCATGACAATGCATTGAATATCACTTCTGAACCAAGAAAAAAGTGAACTTTGAAAGTTCAATATTTTTTCATGAAAATTCATGCAAGTGCACTAAAATGCATTGAATCTCACATCTGAACCAAGAAAAAAAGTGAACTTTGAAAAGTTCAATATTTTTTCATGAAAATTCATGCAAGTGCATGACAATGCATTGAATATCACTTCTGAACCAAGAAAAAAGTGAACTTTGAAAGTTCAATATTTTTTCATGAAAATTCATGCAAGTGCACTAAAATGCATTGAATCTCACATCTGAACCAAGAAAAAAGTGAACTTTGAAAGTTCAATATTTTTTCATGAAAATTCATGCAAGTGCATGACAATGCATTGAATATCACTTCTGAACCAAGAAAAAAGTGAACTTTGAAAGTTCAATATTTTTTCATGAAAATTCATGCAAGTGCATGACAATGCATTGAATATCACTTCTGAACCAAGAAAAAAGTGAACTTTGAAAGTTCAATATTTTTTCATGAAAATTCATGCAAGTGCATGACAATGCATTGAATATCACATTCTGAACCAAGAAAAAAGTGAACTTTGAAAGTTCAATATTTTTTCATGAAAATTCATGCAAGTGCACTAAAATGCATTGAATCTCACATCTGAACCAAGAAAAAAGTGAACATTTGAAAGTTCAATATTTTTTCATGAAAATTCATGCAAGTGCACTAAAATGCATTGAATCTCACATCTGAACCAAGAAAAAAGTGAACTTTGAAAGTTCAATATTTTTTCATGAAAATTCATGCAAGTGCACTGACAATGCATTGAATATCACATTCTGAACCAAGAAAAAAAGTGAACTTTGAAAGTTCAATATTTTTCATGAAAATTCATGCAAGTGCACTAAAATGCATTGAATCTCACATCTGAACCAAGAAAAAAGTGAACTTTGAAAGTTCAATATTTTTTCATGAAAATTCATGCAAGTGCACTAAAATGCATTGAATCTCACATCTGAACCAAGAAAAAAAGTGAACTTTGAAAGTTCAATATTTTTTCATGAAAATTCATGCAAGTGCATGACAATGCATTGAATATCACATTCTGAACCAAGAAAAAAGTGAACTTTGAAAGTTCAATATTTTTTCATGAAAATTCATGCAAGTGCATGTACAATGCATTGAATATCACATTCTGAACCAAGAAAAAAGTGAACTTTGAAAGTTCAATATTTTTTCATGAAAATTCATGCAAGTGCACCTAAAATGCATTGAATCTCACATCTGAACCAAGAAAAAAGTGAACTTTGAAAGTTCAATATTTTTTCATGAAAATTCATGCAAGTGCATGACAATGCATTGAATATCAATTCTGAACCAAGAAAAAAGTGAACTTTGAAAGTTCAATATTTTTTCATGAAAATTCATGCAAGTGCACTAAAATGCATTGAATCTCACATCTGAACCAAGAAAAAAGTGAACTTTGAAAGTTCAATATTTTTTCATGAAAATTCATGCAAGTGCACTTAAATGCATTGAATCTCACATCTGAACCAAGAAAAAAGTGAACTTTGAAAGTTCAATATTTTTTCATGAAAATTCATGCAAGTGCACTAAAATGCATTGAATCTCACATCTGAACCAAGAAAAAAGTGAACTTTGAAAGTTCAATATATTTTCATGAAAATTCATGCAAGTGCATGACAATGCATTGAATATCACATTCTGAACCAAGAAAAAAGTGAACTTTGAAAGTTCAATATTTTTTCATGAAAATTCATGCAAGTGCACTAAAATGCATTGAATCTCACATCTGAACCAAGAAAAAAGTGAACTTTGAAAGTTCAATATTTTTTCATGAAAATTCATGCAAGTGCACTAAAATGCATTGAATCTCACATCTGAACCAAGAAAAAAGTGAACTTTGAAAGTTCAATATTTTTTCATGAAAATTCATGCAAGTGCACTAAAATGCATTGAATCTCACATCTGAACCAAGAAAAAAGTGAACTTTGAAAGTTCAATATTTTTTCATGAAAATTCATGCAAGTGCATGACAATGCATTGAATATCACTTCTGAACCAAGAAAAAAGTGAACTTTGAAAGTTCAATATTTTTTCATGAAAATTCATGCAAGTGCACTAAAATGCATTGAATCTCACATCTGAACCAAGAAAAAAGTGAACTTTGAAAGTTCAATATTTTTTCATGAAAATTCATGCAAGTGCATCTAAAATGCATTGAATCTCACATCTGAACCAAGAAAAAAAGTGAACTTTGAAAGTTCAATATTTTTTCATGAAAATTCATGCAAGTGCATGACAATGCATTGAATATCACTTCTGAACCAAGAAAAAAGTGAACTTTGAAAGTTCAATATTTTTTCATGAAAATTCATGCAAGTGCACTAAAATGCATTGAATCTCACATCTGAACCAAGAAAAAAATGAACTTTGAAAAGTTCAATATTTTTTCATGAAAATTCATGCAAGTGCATGACAATGCATTGAATATCACTTCTGAACCAAGAAAAAAAGTGAACTTTGAAAGTTCAATATTTTTTCATGAAAATTCATGCAAGTGCACTAAAATGCATTGAATCTCACATCTGAACCAAGAAAACAGTGAACTTTGAAAGTTCAATATTTTTTCATGAAAATTCATGCAAGTGCATGACAATGCATTGAATATCACTTCTGAACCAAGAAAAAAGTGAACTTTGAAAGTTCAATATTTTTTCATGAAAATTCATGCAAGTGCACTAAAATGCATTGAATCTCACATCTGAACCAAGAAAAAAGTGAACTTTGAAAAGTTCAATATTTTTTCATGAAAATTCATGCAAGTGCATGACAATGCATTGAATATCACTTCTGAACCAAGAAAAAAGTGAACTTTGAAAGTTCAATATTTTTTCATGAAAATTCATGCAAGTGCACTACAATGCATTGAATCTCACATCTGAACCAAGAAAAAAGTGAACTTTGAAAGTTCAATATTTTTTCATGAAAATTCATGCAAGTGCATGACAATGCATTGAATATCACATTCTGAACCAAGAAAAAAGTGAACTTTGAAAGTTCAATATTTTTTCATGAAAATTCATGCAAGTGCATGACAATGCATTGAATATCACATTCTGAACCAAGAAAAAAGTGAACTTTGAAAGTTCAATATTTTTTCATGAAAATTCATGCAAGTGCACTAAAATGCATTGAATCTCACATCTGAACCAAGAAAAAAGTGAACTTTGAAAGTTCAATATTTTTTCATGAAAATTCATGCAAGTGCATGACAATGCATTGAATATCACTTCTGAAACCAAGAAAAAAGTGAACTTTGAAAGTTCAATATTTTTTCATGAAAATTCATGCAAGTGCACTGACAATGCATTGAATATCACATTCTGAACCAAGAAAAAAGTGAACTTTGAAAGTTCAATATTTTTTCATGAAAATTCATGCAAGTGCACTAAAATGCATTGAATCTCACATCTGAACCAAGAAAAACAGTGAAACTTTGAAAGTTCAATATTTTTTCATGAAAATTCATGCAAGTGCACTAAAATGCATTGAATCTCACATTCTGAACCAAGAAAAAAGTGAACTTTGAAAGTTCAATATTTTTTCATGAAAATTCATGCAAGTGCATGACAATGCATTGAATATCACTTCTGAACCAAGAAAAAAAGTGAACTTTGAAAGTTCAATATTTTTTCATGAAAATTCATGCAAGTGCACTAAAATGCATTGAATCTCACATCTGAACCAAGAAAAAGTGAACTTTGAAAGTTCAATATTTTTTCATGAAAATTCATGCAAGTGCACTAAAATGCATTGAATCTCACATCTGAACCAAGAAAAAAAGTGAACTTTGAAAGTTCAATATTTTTTCATGAAAATTCATGCAAGTGCATGACAATGCATTGAATATCAATTCTGAACCAAGAAAAAAAGTGAACTTTGAAAGTTCAATATTTTTTCATGAAAATTCATGCAAGTGCATGACAATGCATTGAATATCACATTCTGAACCAAGAAAAAAAGTGAACTTTGAAAGTTCAATATTTTTTCATGAAAAATTCATGCAAGTGCACTAAAATGCATTGAATCTCACATCTGAACCAAGAAAAAAGTGAACTTTGAAAGTTCAATATTTTTTCATGAAAATTCATGCAAGTGCACTAAAATGCATTGAATCTCACATCTGAACCAAGAAAAAAGTGAACTTTGAAAGTTCAATATTTTTTCATGAAAATTCATGCAAGTGCATCGAAAATGCATTGAATCTCACATTCTGAACCAAGAAAAAAAGTGAACTTTGAAAGTTCAATATTTTTTCATGAAAATTCATGCAAGTGCATGACAATGCATTGAATATCACTTCTGAACCA
This sequence comes from Daphnia galeata, assembly GCA_030770115.1. NCBI lineage: Eukaryota > Metazoa > Arthropoda > Branchiopoda > Diplostraca > Daphniidae > Daphnia > Daphnia galeata. Next base: position 37,275 of record JAUANT010000108.1, read on the forward strand.
AGAAAAAAGTGAACTTTGAAAGTTCAATATTTTTTCATGAAAATTCATGCAAGTGCACTAAAATGCATTGAATCTCACATCTGAACCAAGAAAAAAAGTGAACTTTGAAAGTTCAATATTTTTTCATGAAAATTCATGCAAGTGCATGACAATGCATTGAATATCACATTCTGAACCAAGAAAAAAGTGAACTTTGAAAGTTCAATATTTTTTCATGAAAATTCATGCAAGTGCACTAAAATGCATTGAATCTCACATCTGAACCAAGAAAAAAGTGAACTTTGAAAGTTCAATATTTTTTCATGAAAATTCATGCAAGTGCATGACAATGCATTGAATATCACTTCTGAACCAAGAAAAAAGTGAACTTTGAAAGTTCAATATTTTTTCATGAAAATTCATGCAAGTGCACTAAAATGCATTGAATCTCACATCTGAACCAAGAAAAAAATGAACTTTGAAAGTTCAATATTTTTCATGAAAATTCATGCAAGTGCATGACAATGCATTGAATATCACTTCTGAACCAAGAAAAAAGTGAACTTTGAAAGTTCAATATTTTTTCATGAAAATTCATGCAAGTGCACTAAAATGCATTGAATCTCACATCTGAACCAAGAAAAACAGTGAACTTTGAAAGTTCAATATTTTTTCATTAAAATTCATGCAAGTGCATGACAATGCATTGAATATCACTTCTGAACCAAGAAAAAAAGTGAACTTTGAAAGTTCAATATTTTTTCATGAAAATTCATGCAAGTGCATGACAATGCATTGAATATCACTTTGAACCAAGAAAAAAGTGAACTTTGAAAGTTCAATATTTTTTCATGAAAATTCATGCAAGTGCACTAAAATGCATTGAATCTCACATCTGAACCAAGAAAAAAGTGAACATTTGAAAGTTCAATATTTTTTCATGAAAATTCATGCAAGTGCACTAAAATGCATTGAATCTCACATCTGAACCAAGAAAAAGTGAACTTTGAAAGTTCAATATTTTTTCATGAAAATTCATGCAAGTGCACTAAAATGCATTGAATCTCACATCTGAACCAAGAAAAAAGTGAACTTTGAAAGTTCAATATTTTTTCATGAAAATTCATGCAAGTGCATGACAATGCATTGAATATCACATTCTGAACCAAGAAAAAAGTGAACTTTGAAAGTTCAATATTTTTTCATGAAAATTCATGCAAGTGCATGTACAATGCATTGAATATCACTTCTGAACCAAGAAAAAAGTGAACTTTGAAAGTTCAATATTTTTTCATGAAAATTCATGCAAGTGCACTAAAATGCATTGAATCTCACATCTGAACCAAGAAAAAAGTGAACTTTGAAAGTTCAATATTTTTTCATGAAAATTCATGCAAGTGCACTAAAATGCATTGAATCTCACATCTGAACCAAGAAAAAAGTGAACTTTGAAAGTTCAATATTTTTTCATGAAAATTCATGCAAGTGCACTTAAATGCATTGAATCTCACATCTGAACCAAGAAAAAAGTGAACTTTGAAAGTTCAATATTTTTTCATGAAAATTCATGCAAGTGCACTAAAATGCATTGAATCTCACATCTGAACCAAGAAAAAAGTGAACTTTGAAAGTTCAATATATTTTTCATGAAAATTCATGCAAGTGCATGACAATGCATTGAATATCAATTCTGAACCAAGAAAAAAGTGAACTTTGAAAGTTCAATATTTTTTCATGAAAATTCATGCAAGTGCACCTAAAATGCATTGAATCTCACATCTGAACCAAGAAAAAAGTGAACTTTGAAAGTTCAATATTTTTTCATGAAAATTCATGCAAGTGCACTAAAATGCATTGAATCTCACATCTGAACCAAGAAAAAAGTGAACTTTGAAAGTTCAATATTTTTTCATGAAAATTCATGCAAGTGCACTAAAATGCATTGAATCTCACATCTGAACCAAGAAAACAGTGAACTTTGAAAGTTCAATATTTTTTCATGAAAATTCATGCAAGTGCATGACAATGCATTGAATATCAATTCTGAACCAAGAAAAAAGTGAACTTTGAAAGTTCAATATTTTTTCATGAAAATTCATGCAAGTGCATACAAAATGCATTGAATCTCACATCTGAACCAAGAAAAAAGTGAACTTTGAAAGTTCAATATTTTTTCATGAAAATTCATGCAAGTGCACTAAAATGCATTGAATCTCACATCTGAACCAAGAAAAAAATGAACTTTGAAAGTTCAATATTTTTTCATGAAAATTCATGCAAGTGCATGACAATGCATTGAATATCACTCTGAACCAAGAAAAAAGTGAACTTTGAAAGTTCAATATTTTTTCATGAAAATTCATGCAAGTGCACTAAAATGCATTGAATCTCACATCTGAACCAAGAAAACAGTGAACTTTGAAAGTTCAATATTTTTTCATTAAAATTCATGCAAGTGCATGACAATGCATTGAATATCACTTTTGAACCAAGAAAAAAGTGAACTTTGAAAGTTCAATATTTTTTCATGAAAATTCATGCAAGTGCACTAAAATGCATTGAATCTCACATCTGAACCAAGAAAAAAAGTGAACTTTGAAAAGTTCAATATTTTTTCATGAAAATTCATGCAAGTGCATGACAATGCATTGAATATCACTTCTGAACCAAGAAAAAAGTGAACTTTGAAAGTTCAATATTTTTTCATGAAAATTCATGCAAGTGCACTAAAATGCATTGAATCTCACATCTGAACCAAGAAAAAAGTGAACTTTGAAAGTTCAATATTTTTTCATGAAAATTCATGCAAGTGCATGACAATGCATTGAATATCACTTTTGAACCAAGAAAAAAGTGAACTTTGAAAGTTCAATATTTTTTCATGAAAATTCATGCAAGTGCATGACAATGCATTGAATATCACTTTTGAACCAAGAAAAAAGTGAACTTTGAAAGTTCAATATTTTTTCATGAAAATTCATGCAAGTGCACTAAAATGCATTGAATCTCACATCTGAACCAAGAAAAAAGTGAACTATTGAAAGTTCAATATTTTTTCATGAAAATTCATGCAAGTGCACTAAAATGCATTGAATCTCACATCTGAACCAAGAAAAAAGTGAACTTTGAAAGTTCAATATTTTTTCATGAAAATTCATGCAAGTGCATGACAATGCATTGAATATCACATTCTGAACCAAGAAAAAAAGTGAACTTTGAAAGTTCAATATTTTTTCATGAAAATTCATGCAAGTGCACTAAAATGCATTGAATCTCACATCTGAACCAAGAAAAAAGTGAACTTTGAAAGTTCAATATTTTTTCATGAAAATTCATGCAAGTGCACTAAAATGCATTGAATCTCACATCTGAACCAAGAAAAAAATGAACTTTGAAAGTTCAATATTTTTTCATGAAAATTCATGCAAGTGCATGACAATGCATTGAATATCACTTCTGAACCAAGAAAAAAGTGAACTTTGAAAGTTCAATATTTTTTAATGAAAATTCATGCAAGTGCATGTCAATGCATTGAATATCAATTCTGAACCAAGAAAAAAGTGAACATTGAAAGTTCAATATTTTTTCAATGAAAATTCATGCAAGTGCAACCAAATGCATTGAATCTCACATCTGAACCAAGAAAAAAGTGAACTTTGAAAGTTCAATATTTTTTCATGAAAATTCATGCAAGTGCACTAAAATGCATTGAATCTCACATCTGAACCAAGAAAAAAGTGAACTTTGAAAGTTCAATATTTTTTCATGAAAATTCATGCAAGTGCACTTAAATGCATTGAATCTCACATCTGAACCAAGAAAAAAGTGAACTTTGAAAGTTCAATATTTTTTCATGAAAATTCATGCAAGTGCACTAAAATGCATTGAATCTCACATCTGAACCAAGAAAACAGTGAACTTTGAAAGTTCAATATATTTTCATTAAAATTCATGCAAGTGCATGACAATGCATTGAATATCAATTCTGAACCAAGAAAAAAGTGAACTTTGAAAGTTCAATATTTTTTCAATGAAAATTCATGCAAGTGCACCAAAATGCATTGAATCTCACATCTGAACCAAGAAAAAAGTGAACTTTGAAAGTTCAATATTTTTTCATGAAAATTCATGCAAGTGCACTAAAATGCATTGAATCTCACATCTGAACCAAGAAAAAAGTGAACTTTGAAAGTTCAATATTTTTTCATGAAAATTCATGCAAGTGCACTAAAATGCATTGAATCTCACATCTGAACCAAGAAAAAAGTGAACTTTGAAAGTTCAATATTTTTTCATTAAAATTCATGCAAGTGCATGACAATGCATTGAATATCACTTCTGAACCAAGAAAAAAAGTGAACTTTGAAAGTTCAATATTTTTTCATGAAAATTCATGCAAGTTCACTAAAATGCATTGAATCTCACATCTGAACCAAGAAAAAAGTGAACTTTGAAAGTTCAATATTTTTTCATGAAAATTCATGCAAGTGCACTAAAATGCATTGAATCTCACATCTGAACCAAGAAAAAAAGTGAACTTTGAAAGTTCAATATTTTTTCATGAAAATTCATGCAAGTGCATGACAATGCATTGAATATCACTTTTGAACCAAGAAAAAAGTGAACTTTGAAAGTTCAATATTTTTTCATGAAAATTCATGCAAGTGCACTAAAATGCATTGAATCTCACATCTGAACCAAGAAAAAAATGAACTTTAAAAGTTCAATATTTTTTCATGAAAATTCAGTGCAAGTGCATGACAATGCATTGAATATCACTTCTGAACCAAGAAAAAAGTGAACTTTGAAAGTTCAATATTTTTTCATGAAAATTCATGCAAGTGCACTAAAATGCATTGAATCTCACATCTGAACCAAGAAAACAGTGAACTTTGAAAGTTCAATATTTTTTCATGAAAATTCAGTGCAAGTGCATGACAATGCATTGAATATCACTTCTGAACCAAGAAAAAAGTGAACTTTGAAAGTTCAATATTTTTTCATGAAAATTCATGCAAGTGCACTAAAATGCATTGAATCTCACATCTGAACCAAGAAAACAGTGAACTTTGAAAGTTCAATATTTTTTCATGAAAATTCATGCAAGTGCATGACAATGCATTGAATATCACTTCTGAACCAAGAAAAAAAGTGAACTTTGAAAGTTCAATATTTTTTCATGAAAATTCATGCAAGTGCACTAAAATGCATTGAATCTCACATCTGAACCAAGAAAAAAGTGAACTTTGAAAGTTCAATATTTTTTCATGAAAATTCATGCAAGTGCACTAAAATGCATTGAATCTCACATCTGAACCAAGAAAAAAGTGAACTTTGAAAGTTCAATATTTTTTCATTAAAATTCATGCAAGTGCATGACAATGCATTGAATATCACTTCTGAACCAAGAAAAAAAGTGAACTTTGAAAGTTCAATATTTTTTCATGAAAATTCATGCAAGTGCACTAAAATGCATTGAATCTCACATCTGAACCAAGAAAAAGTGAACTTTGAAAGTTCAATATTTTTTCATGAAAATTCATGCAAGTGCACTAAAATGCATTGAATCTCACATCTGAACCAAGAAAAAAAGTGAACTTTGAAAGTTCAATATTTTTTCATGAAAATTCATGCAAGTGCATGACAATGCATTGAATATCAATTCTGAACCAAGAAAAAAGTGAACTTTGAAAGTTCAATATTTTTTCATTAAAATTCATGCAAGTGCATGTCAATGCATTGAATATCAATTCTGAACCAAGAAAAAAGTGAACATTGAAAGTTCAATATTTTTTCAATGAAAATTCATGCAAGTGCACCTAAAATGCATTGAATCTCACATCTGAACCAAGAAAAAAGTGAACTTTGAAAGTTCAATATTTTTTCATGAAAATTCATGCAAGTGCACTAAAATGCATTGAATCTCACATCTGAACCAAGAAAAAAGTGAACTTTGAAAGTTCAATATTTTTTCATGAAAATTCATGCAAGTGCACTAAAATGCATTGAATCTCACATCTGAACCAAGAAAAAGTGAACTTTGAAAGTTCAATATTTTTTCATGAAAATTCATGCAAGTGCACTAAAATGCATTGAATCTCACATCTGAACCAAGAAAAAAGTGAACTTTGAAAGTTCAATATTTTTTCATTAAAATTCATGCAAGTGCATGACAATGCATTGAATATCACTTCTGAACCAAGAAAAAAAGTGAACTTTGAAAGTTCAATATTTTTTCATGAAAATTCATGCAAGTGCACTAAAATGCATTGAATCTCACATCTGAACCAAGAAAAAGTGAACTTTGAAAGTTCAATATTTTTTCATGAAAATTCATGCAAGTGCACTAAAATGCATTGAATCTCACATCTGAACCAAGAAAAAAAGTGAACTTTGAAAGTTCAATATTTTTTCATGAAAATTCATGCAAGTGCATGACAATGCATTGAATATCAATTCTGAACCAAGAAAAAAGTGAACTTTGAAAGTTCAATATTTTTTCATGAAAATTCATGCAAGTGCATGTCAATGCATTGAATATCAATTCTGAACCAAGAAAAAAGTGAACATTGAAAGTTCAATATTTTTTCAATGAAAATTCATGCAAGTGCACCAAAATGCATTGAATCTCACATCTGAACCAAGAAAAAAGTGAACTTTGAAAGTTCAATATTTTTTCATGAAAATTCATGCAAGTGCACTAAAATGCATTGAATCTCACATCTGAACCAAGAAAAAAGTGAACTTTGAAAGTTCAATATTTTTTCATGAAAATTCATGCAAGTGCACTAAAATGCATTGAATCTCACATCTGAACCAAGAAAAAAGTGAACTTTGAAAGTTCAATATTTTTTCATGAAAATTCATGCAAGTGCACTAAAATGCATTGAATCTCACATCTGAACCAAGAAAAAAGTGAACTTTGAAAGTTCAATATTTTTTCATTAAAATTCATGCAAGTGCATGACAATGCATTGAATATCACTTCTGAACCAAGAAAAAAATGAACTTTGAAAGTTCAATATTTTTTCATGAAAATTCATGCAAGTGCACTAAAATGCATTGAATCTCACATCTGAACCAAGAAAACAGTGAACTTTGAAAGTTCAATATTTTTTCATTAAAATTCATGCAAGTGCATGACAATGCATTGAATATCACTTTTGAACCAAGAAAAAAGTGAACTTTGAAAGTTCAATATTTTTTCATGAAAATTCATGCAAGTGCACTAAAATGCATTGAATCTCACATCTGAACCAAGAAAAAAATGAACTTTAAAAGTTCAATATTTTTTCATGAAAATTCGTGCAAGTGCATGACAATGCAGTGAATATCACTTCTGAACCAAGAAAAAAGTGAACTTTGAAAGTTCAATATTTTTTCATGAAAATTCATGCAAGTGCACTAAAATGCATTGAATCTCACATCTGAACCAAGAAAACAGTGAACTTTGAAAGTTCAATATTTTTTCATTAAAATTCATGCAAGTGCATGACAATGCATTGAATATCACTTTTGAACCAAGAAAAAAGTGAACTTTGAAAGTTCAATATTTTTTCATGAAAATTCATGCAAGTGCATGACAATGCATTGAATATCACTTTTGAACCAAAAAAAAGTGAACTTTGAAAGTTCAATATTTTTTCATGAAAATTCATGCAAGTGCACTAAAATGCATTGAATCTCACATCTGAACCAAACTCACATCAAACCAAAATATTGAAAGTTCAATATTTTTTCATGAAAATTCATGCAAGTGCACTAAAATGCATTGAATCTCACATCTGAACCAAGAAAAAAGTGAACTTTGAAAGTTCAATATTTTTTCATTAAAATTCATGCAAGTGCATGACAATGCATTGAATATCACTTCTGAACCAAGAAAAAAATGAACTTTGAAAGTTCAATATTTTTTCATGAAAATTCATGCAAGTGCACTAAAATGCATTGAATCTCACATCTGAACCAAGAAAAAAGTGAACTTTGAAAGTTCAATATTTTTTCATGAAAATTCATGCAAGTGCACTAAAATGCATTGAATCTCACATCTGAACCAAGAAAAAAATGAACTTTGAAAGTTCAATATTTTTTCATGAAAATTCATGCAAGTGCATGACAATGCATTGAATATCAATTCTGAACCAAGAAAAAAGTGAACTTTGAAAGTTCAATATTTTTTCATTAAAATTCATGCAAGTGCATGTCAATGCATTGAATATCAATTCTGAACCAAGAAAAAAGTGAACATTGAAAGTTCAATATTTTTTCAAGAAAATTCATGCAAGTGCACCAAAATGCATTGAATCTCACATCTGAACCAAGAAAAAAGTGAACTTTGAAAGTTCAATATTTTTTCATGAAAATTCATGCAAGTGCACTTAAATGCATTGAATCTCACATCTGAACCAAGAAAAAAGTGAACTTTGAAAGTTCAATATTTTTTCATGAAAATTCATGCAAGTGCACTAAAATGCATTGAATCTCACATCTGAACCAAGAAAAAAATGAACTTTGAAAGTTCAATATTTTTTCATGAAAATTCATGCAAGTGCATGACAATGCATTGAATATCAATTCTGAACCAAGAAAAAAGTGAACTTTGAAAGTTCAATATTTTTTCATTAAAATTCATGCAAGTGCATGTCAATGCATTGAATATCAATTCTGAACCAAGAAAAAAGTGAACATTGAAAGTTCAATATTTTTTCAAGAAAATTCATGCAAGTGCACCAAAATGCATTGAATCTCACATCTGAACCAAGAAAAAAGTGAACTTTGAAAGTTCAATATTTTTTCATGAAAATTCATGCAAGTGCACTAAAATGCATTGAATCTCACATCTGAACCAAGAAAAAAGTGAACTTTGAAAGTTCAATATTTTTTCATGAAAATTCATGCAAGTGCACTTAAAATGCATTGAATCTCACATCTGAACCAAGAAAAAAGTGAACTTTGAAAGTTCAATATTTTTTCATGAAAATTCATGCAAGTGCACTAAAATGCATTGAATCTCACATCTGAACCAAGAAAACAGTGAACTTTGAAAGTTCAATATATTTTCATTAAAATTCATGCAAGTGCATGACAATGCATTGAATATCAATTCTGAACCAAGAAAAAAGTGAACTTTGAAAGTTCAATATTTTTTCAAGAAAATTCATGCAAGTGCACCAAAATGCATTGAATCTCACATCTGAACCAAGAAAAAAGTGAACTTTGAAAGTTCAATATTTTTTCATGAAAATTCATGCAAGTGCACTAAAATGCATTGAATCTCACATCTGAACCAAGAAAAAAGTGAACTTTGAAAGTTCAATATTTTTTCATGAAAATTCATGCAAGTGCACTAAAATGCATTGAATCTCACATCTGAACCAAGAAAAAAGTGAACTTTGAAAGTTCAATATTTTTTCATTAAAATTCATGCAAGTGCATGACAATGCATTGAATATCACTTCTGAACCAAGAAAAAAATGAACTTTGAAAGTTCAATATTTTTTCATGAAAATTCATGCAAGTTCACTAAAATGCATTGAATCTCACATCTGAACCAAGAAAAAAGTGAACTTTGAAAGTTCAATATTTTTTCATGAAAATTCATGCAAGTGCACTAAAATGCATTGAATCTCACATCTGAACCAAGAAAAAAATGAACTTTGAAAGTTCAATATTTTTTCATGAAAATTCATGCAAGTGCATGACAATGCATTGAATATCACTTCTGAACCAAGAAAAAAGTGAACTTTGAAAGTTCAATATTTTTTCATGAAAATTCATGCAAGTGCACTAAAATGCATTGAATCTCACATCTGAACCAAGAAAACAGTGAACTTTGAAAGTTCAATATTTTTTCATGAAAATTCATGCAAGTGCATGACAATGCATTGAATATCACTTTTGAACCAAGAAAAAAGTGAACTTTGAAAGTTCAATATTTTTTCATTAAAATTCATGCAAGTGCATGACAATGCATTGAATATCACTTTTGAACCAAGAAAAAAGTGAACTTTGAAAGTTCAATATTTTTTCATGAAAATTCATGCAAGTGCATGACAATGCATTGAATATCACTTTTGAACCAAAAAAAAGTGAACTTTGAAAGTTCAATATTTTTTCATGAAAATTCATGCAAGTGCACTAAAATGCATTGAATCTCACATCTGAACCAAACTCACATCAAACCAAAATATTGAAAGTTCAATATTTTTTCATGAAAATTCATGCAAGTGCACTAAAATGCATTGAATCTCACATCTGAACCAAGAAAAAAGTGAACTTTGAAAGTTCAATATTTTTTCATTAAAATTCATGCAAGTGCATGACAATGCATTGAATATCACTTCTGAACCAAGAAAAAAATGAACTTTGAAAGTTCAATATTTTTTCATGAAAATTCATGCAAGTGCACTAAAATGCATTGAATCTCACATCTGAACCAAGAAAAAGTGAACTTTGAAAGTTCAATATTTTTTCATGAAAATTCATGCAAGTGCACTAAAATGCATTGAATCTCACATCTGAACCAAGAAAAAAATGAACTTTGAAAGTTCAATATTTTTTCATGAAAATTCATGCAAGTGCATGACAATGCATTGAATATCAATTCTGAACCAAGAAAAAAGTGAACTTTGAAAGTTCAATATTTTTTCATTAAAATTCATGCAAGTGCATGTCAATGCATTGAATATCAATTCTGAACCAAGAAAAAAGTGAACATTGAAAGTTCAATATTTTTTCAAGAAAATTCATGCAAGTGCACCAAAATGCATTGAATCTCACATCTGAACCAAGAAAAAAGTGAACTTTGAAAGTTCAATATTTTTTCATGAAAATTCATGCAAGTGCACTTAAATGCATTGAATCTCACATCTGAACCAAGAAAAAAGTGAACTTTGAAAGTTCAATATTTTTTCATGAAAATTCATGCAAGTGCACTAAAATGCATTGAATCTCACATCTGAACCAAGAAAACAGTGAACTTTGAAAGTTCAATATATTTTCATTAAAATTCATGCAAGTGCATGACAATGCATTGAATATCAATTCTGAACCAAGAAAAAAGTGAACTTTGAAAGTTCAATATTTTTTCAAGAAAATTCATGCAAGTGCACCAAAATGCATTGAATCTCACATCTGAACCAAGAAAAAAGTGAACTTTGAAAGTTCAATATTTTTTCATGAAAATTCATGCAAGTGCACTAAAATGCATTGAATCTCACATCTGAACCAAGAAAAAAGTGAACTTTGAAAGTTCAATATTTTTTCATGAAAATTCATGCAAGTGCACTAAAATGCATTGAATCTCACATCTGAACCAAGAAAAAAGTGAACTTTGAAAGTTCAATATTTTTTCATTAAAATTCATGCAAGTGCATGACAATGCATTGAATATCACTTCTGAACCAAGAAAAAAATGAACTTTGAAAGTTCAATATTTTTTCATGAAAATTCATGCAAGTTCACTAAAATGCATTGAATCTCACATCTGAACCAAGAAAAAGTGAACTTTGAAAGTTCAATATTTTTTCATGAAAATTCATGCAAGTGCACTAAAATGCATTGAATCTCACATCTGAACCAAGAAAAAAATGAACTTTGAAAGTTCAATATTTTTTCATGAAAATTCATGCAAGTGCATGACAATGCATTGAATATCACTTTTGAACCAAGAAAAAAGTGAACTTTGAAAGTTCAATATTTTTTCATGAAAATTCATGCAAGTGCACTAAAATGCATTGAATCTCACATCTGAACCAAGAAAAAAATGAACTTTAAAAGTTCAATATTTTTTCATGAAAATTCATGCAAGTGCATGACAATGCATTGAATATCACTTTTGAACCAAGAAAAAAGTGAACTTTGAAAGTTCAATATTTTTTCATGAAAATTCATGCAAGTGCACTAAAATGCATTGAATCTCACATCTGAACCAAGAAAAAGTGAACTTTGAAAGTTCAATATTTTTTCATGAAAATTCATGCAAGTGCACTAAAATGCATTGAATCTCACATCTGAACCAAGAAAAAAATGAACTTTGAAAGTTCAATATTTTTTCATGAAAATTCATGCAAGTGCATGACAATGCATTGAATATCACTTCTGAACCAAGAAAAAAGTGAACTTTGAAAGTTCAATATTTTTTCATGAAAATTCATGCAAGTGCACTAAAATGCATTGAATCTCACATCTGAACCAAGAAAACAGTGAACTTTGAAAGTTCAATATTTTTTCATTAAAATTCATGCAAGTGCATGACAATGCATTGAATATCACTTTTGAACCAAGAAAAAAGTGAACTTTGAAAGTTCAATATTTTTTCATGAAAATTCATGCAAGTGCACTAAAATGCATTGAATCTCACATCTGAACCAAGAAAAAAATGAACTTTAAAAGTTCAATATTTTTTCATGAAAATTCGTGCAAGTGCATGACAATGCAGTGAATATCACTTCTGAACCAAGAAAAAAGTGAACTTTGAAAGTTCAATATTTTTTCATGAAAATTCATGCAAGTGCACTAAAATGCATTGAATCTCACATCTGAACCAAGAAAACAGTGAACTTTGAAAGTTCAATATTTTTTCATTAAAATTCATGCAAGTGCATGACAATGCATTGAATATCACTTTTGAACCAAGAAAAAAGTGAACTTTGAAAGTTCAATATTTTTTCATGAAAATTCATGCAAGTGCATGACAATGCATTGAATATCACTTTTGAACCAAAAAAAAGTGAACTTTGAAAGTTCAATATTTTTTCATGAAAATTCATGCAAGTGCACTAAAATGCATTGAATCTCACATCTGAACCAAACTCACATCAAACCAAAATATTGAAAGTTCAATATTTTTTCATGAAAATTCATGCAAGTGCACTAAAATGCATTGAATCTCACATCTGAACCAAGAAAAAAGTGAACTTTGAAAGTTCAATATTTTTTCATTAAAATTCATGCAAGTGCATGACAATGCATTGAATATCACTTCTGAACCAAGAAAAAAATGAACTTTGAAAGTTCAATATTTTTTCATGAAAATTCATGCAAGTGCACTAAAATGCATTGAATCTCACATCTGAACCAAGAAAAAGTGAACTTTGAAAGTTCAATATTTTTTCATGAAAATTCATGCAAGTGCACTAAAATGCATTGAATCTCACATCTGAACCAAGAAAAAAATGAACTTTGAAAGTTCAATATTTTTTCATGAAAATTCATGCAAGTGCATGACAATGCATTGAATATCAATTCTGAACCAAGAAAAAAGTGAACTTTGAAAGTTCAATATTTTTTCATTAAAATTCATGCAAGTGCATGTCAATGCATTGAATATCAATTCTGAACCAAGAAAAAAGTGAACATTGAAAGTTCAATATTTTTTCAAGAAAATTCATGCAAGTGCACCAAAATGCATTGAATCTCACATCTGAACCAAGAAAAAAGTGAACTTTGAAAGTTCAATATTTTTTCATGAAAATTCATGCAAGTGCACTTAAATGCATTGAATCTCACATCTGAACCAAGAAAAAAGTGAACTTTGAAAGTTCAATATTTTTTCATGAAAATTCATGCAAGTGCACTAAAATGCATTGAATCTCACATCTGAACCAAGAAAACAGTGAACTTTGAAAGTTCAATATATTTTCATTAAAATTCATGCAAGTGCATGACAATGCATTGAATATCAATTCTGAACCAAGAAAAAAGTGAACTTTGAAAGTTCAATATTTTTTCAAGAAAATTCATGCAAGTGCACCAAAATGCATTGAATCTCACATCTGAACCAAGAAAAAAGTGAACTTTGAAAGTTCAATATTTTTTCATGAAAATTCATGCAAGTGCACTAAAATGCATTGAATCTCACATCTGAACCAAGAAAAAAGTGAACTTTGAAAGTTCAATATTTTTTCATGAAAATTCATGCAAGTGCACTAAAATGCATTGAATCTCACATCTGAACCAAGAAAAAAGTGAACTTTGAAAGTTCAATATTTTTTCATTAAAATTCATGCAAGTGCATGACAATGCATTGAATATCACTTCTGAACCAAGAAAAAAATGAACTTTGAAAGTTCAATATTTTTTCATGAAAATTCATGCAAGTTCACTAAAATGCATTGAATCTCACATCTGAACCAAGAAAAAGTGAACTTTGAAAGTTCAATATTTTTTCATGAAAATTCATGCAAGTGCACTAAAATGCATTGAATCTCACATCTGAACCAAGAAAAAAATGAACTTTGAAAGTTCAATATTTTTTCATGAAAATTCATGCAAGTGCATGACAATGCATTGAATATCACTTTTGAACCAAGAAAAAAGTGAACTTTGAAAGTTCAATATTTTTTCATGAAAATTCATGCAAGTGCACTAAAATGCATTGAATCTCACATCTGAACCAAGAAAAAATGAACTTTAAAAGTTCAATATTTTTTCATGAAAATTCGTGCAAGTGCATGACAATGCATTGAATATCACTTCTGAACCAAGAAAAAAGTGAACTTTGAAAGTTCAATATTTTTTCATGAAAATTCATGCAAGTGCACTAAAATGCATTGAATCTCACATCTGAACCAAGAAAAAAGTGAACTTTGAAAGTTCAATATTTTTTCATTAAAATTCATGCAAGTGCATGACAATGCATTGAATATCACTTCTGAACCAAGAAAAAAATGAACTTTGAAAGTTCAATATTTTTTCATGAAAATTCATGCAAGTTCACTAAAATGCATTGAATCTCACATCTGAACCAAGAAAAAGTGAACTTTGAAAGTTCAATATTTTTTCATGAAAATTCATGCAAGTGCACTAAAATGCATTGAATCTCACATCTGAACCAAGAAAAAAATGAACTTTGAAAGTTCAATATTTTTTCATGAAAATTCATGCAAGTGCATGACAATGCATTGAATATCACTTTTGAACCAAGAAAAAAGTGAACTTTGAAAGTTCAATATTTTTTCATGAAAATTCATGCAAGTGCACTAAAATGCATTGAATCTCACATCTGAACCAAGAAAAAAATGAACTTTAAAAGTTCAATATTTTTTCATGAAAATTCGTGCAAGTGCATGACAATGCATTGAATATCACTTCTGAACCAAGAAAAAAGTGAACTTTGAAAGTTCAATATTTTTTCATGAAAATTCATGCAAGTGCACTAAAATGCATTGAATCTCACATCTGAACCAAGAAAACAGTGAACTTTGAAAGTTCAATATTTTTTCATGAAAATTCATGCAAGTGCATGACAATGCATTGAATATCACTTCTGAACCAAGAAAAAAATGAACTTTGAAAGTTCAATATTTTTTCATGAAAATTCAAGCAAGTGCACTAAAATGCATTGAATCTCACATCTGAACCAAGAAAAAAGTGAACTTTGAAAGTTCAATATTTTTTCATGAAAATTCATGCAAGTGCACTAAAATGCATTGAATCTCACATCTGAACCAAGAAAAAAGTGAACTTTGAAAGTTCAATATTTTTTCATTAAAATTCATGCAAGTGCATGACAATGCATTGAATATCACTTCTGAACCAAGAAAAAAGTGAACTTTGAAAGTTCAATATTTTTTCATGAAAATTCATGCAAGTGCACTAAAATGCATTGAATCTCACATCTGAACCAAGAAAAAAGTGAACTTTGAAAGTTCAATATTTTTTCATGAAAATTCATGCAAGTGCACTAAAATGCATTGAATCTCACATCTGAACCAAGAAAAAAATGAACTTTGAAAGTTCAATATTTTTTCATGAAAATTCATGCAAGTGCATGACAATGCATTGAATATCACTTTGAACCAAGAAAAAAGTGAACTTTGAAAGTTCAATATTTTTTCATGAAAATTCATGCAAGTGCACTAAAATGCATTGAATCTCACATCTGAACCAAGAAAAAAATGAACTTTGAAAAGTTCAATATTTTTTCATGAAAATTCATGCAAGTGCATGACAATGCATTGAATATCACTTTTGAACCAAGAAAAAAGTGAACTTTGAAAGTTTAATATTTTTTCATGAAAATTCATGCAAGTGCATGACAATGCATTGAATATCACTTCTGAACCAAGAAAAAAATGAACTTTGAAAGTTCAATATTTTTTCATGAAAATTCATGCAAGTGCACTAAAATGCATTGAATCTCACATCTGAACCAAGAAAAAAGTGAACTTTGAAAGTTCAATATTTTTTCATGAAAATTCATGCAAGTGCACTAAAATGCATTGAATCTCACATCTGAACCAAGAAAAAAGTGAACTTTGAAAGTTCAATATTTTTTCATTAAAATTCATGCAAGTGCATGACAATGCATTGAATATCCCTTCTGAACCAAGAAAAAAATGAACTTTGAAAGTTCAATATTTTTTCATGAAAATTCATGCAAGTGCACTAAAATGCATTGAATCTCACATCTGAACCAAGAAAAAAGTGAACTTTGAAAGTTCAATATTTTTTCATGAAAATTCATGCAAGTGCATGACAATGCATTGAATATCACTTCTGAACCAAGAAAAAAGTGAACTTTGAAAGTTCAATATTTTTTCATGAAAATTCATGCAAGTGCACTAAAATGCATTGAATCTCACATCTGAACCAAGAAAAACAGTGAACTTTGAAAGTTCAATATTTTTTCATGAAAATTCATGCAAGTGCATGACAATGCATTGAATATCACTTCTGAACCAAGAAAAAAATGAACTTTGAAAGTTCAATATTTTTTCATGAAAATTCATGCAAGTGCACTAAAATGCATTGAATCTCACATCTGAACCAAGAAAAAAGTGAACTTTGAAAGTTCAATATTTTTTCATGAAAATTCATGCAAGTGCACTAAAATGCATTGAATCTCACATCTGAACCAAGAAAAAAGTGAACTTTGAAAGTTCAATATTTTTTCATGAAAATTCATGCAAGTGCATGACAATGCATTGAATATCACTTCTGAACCAAGAAAAAAGTGAACTTTGAAAGTTCAATATTTTTTCATGAAAATTCATGCAAGTGCACTAAAATGCATTGAATCTCACATCTGAACCAAGAAAAAAGTGAACTTTGAAAGTTCAATATTTTTTCATGAAAATTCATGCAAGTGCACTAAAATGCATTGAATCTCACATCTGAACCAAGAAAAAAATGAACTTTGAAAGTTCAATATTTTTTCATTAAAATTCATGCAAGTGCATGACAATGCATTGAATATCACTTTTGAACCAAGAAAAAAGTGAACTTTGAAAGTTTAATATTTTTTCATGAAAATTCATGCAAGTGCATGACAATGCATTGAATATCACTTCTGAACCAAGAAAAAAAATGAACTTTGAAAGTTCAATATTTTTTCATGAAAATTCATGCAAGTGCACTAAAATGCATTGAATCTCACATCTGAACCAAGAAAAAGTGAACTTTGAAAGTTCAATATTTTTTCATGAAAATTCATGCAAGTGCACTAAAATGCATTGAATCTCACATCTGAACCAAGAAAAAAGTGAACTTTGAAAGTTCAATATTTTTTCATTAAAATTCATGCAAGTGCATGACAATGCATTGAATATCCCTTCTGAACCAAGAAAAAAATGAACTTTGAAAGTTCAATATTTTTTCATGAAAATTCATGCAAGTGCACTAAAATGCATTGAATCTCACATCTGAACCAAGAAAAAAGTGAACTTTGAAAGTTCAATATTTTTTCATGAAAATTCATGCAAGTGCACTAAAATGCATTGAATCTCACATCTGAACCAAGAAAAAAGTGAACTTTGAAAGTTCAATATTTTTTCATGAAAATTCATGCAAGTGCATGACAATGCATTGAATATCACTTTTGAACCAAGAAAAAAGTGAACTTTGAAAGTTCAATATTTTTTCATGAAAATTCATGCAAGTGCACTAAAATGCATTGAATCTCACATCTGAACCAAGAAAAAAAGTGAACTTTGAAAGTTCAATATTTTTTCATGAAAATTCATGCAAGTGCATGACAATGCATTGAATATCACTTCTGAACCAAGAAAAAAGTGAACTTTGAAAGTTCAATATTTTTTCATGAAAATTCATGCAAGTGCACTAAAATGCATTGAATCTCACATCTGAACCAAGAAAACAGTGAACTTTGAAAGTTCAATATTTTTTCATGAAAATTCATGCAAGTGCATGACAATGCATTGAATATCACTTCTGAACCAAGAAAAAAGTGAACTTTGAAAGTTCAATATTTTTTCATGAAAATTCATGCAAGTGCACTAAAATGCATTGAATCTCACATCTGAACCAAGAAAAAAGTGAACTTTGAAAGTTCAATATTTTTTCATGAAAATTCATGCAAGTGCACTGAAAATGCATTGAATATCACATTCTGAACCAAGAAAAACAGTGAACTTTGAAAGTTCAATATTTTTTCATGAAAATTCATGCAAGTGCATGACAATGCATTGAATATCACTTTTGAACCAAGAAAAAAGTGAACTTTGAAAGTTCAATATTTTTTCATGAAAATTCATGCAAGTGCATGACAATGCATTGAATATCACTTCTGAACCAAGAAAAAAGTGAACTTTGAAAGTTCAATATTTTTTCATGAAAATTCATGCAAGTGCACTAAAATGCATTGAATCTCACATCTGAACCAAGAAAAAAGTGAACTTTGAAAGTTCAATATTTTTTCATGAAAATTCATGCAAGTGCATGACAATGCATTGAATATCACTTCTGAACCAAGAAAAAAGTGAACTTTGAAAGTTCAATATTTTTTCATGAAAATTCATGCAAGTGCATGACAATGCATTGAATATCACTTCTGAACCAAGAAAAAAGTGAACTTTGAAAGTTCAATATTTTTTCATGAAAATTCATGCAAGTGCACTAAAATGCATTGAATCTCACATTCTGAACCAAGAAAAAAGTGAACTTTGAAAGTTCAATATTTTTTCATGAAAATTCATGCAAGTGCACTAAAATGCATTGAATCTCACATCTGAACCAAGAAAAAAATGAACTTTGAAAGTTCAATATTTTTTCATGAAAATTCATGCAAGTGCACTAAAATGCATTGAATCTCACATCTGAACCAAGAAAAAAGTGAACTTTGAAAGTTCAATATTTTTTCATGAAAATTCATGCAAGTGCACTAAAATGCATTGAATCTCACATCTGAACCAAGAAAAAGTGAACTTTGAAAGTTCAATATTTTTTCATGAAAATTCATGCAAGTGCACTAAAATGCATTGAATCTCACATCTGAACCAAGAAAAAAATGAACTTTGAAAGTTCAATATTTTTTCATGAAATTCATGCAAGTGCATGACAATGCATTGAATATCACTTCTGAACCAAGAAAAAAGTGAACTTTGAAAGTTCAATATTTTTTCATGAAAATTCATGCAAGTGCACTAAAATGCATTGAATCTCACATCTGAACCAAGAAAACAGTGAACTTTGAAAGTTCAATATTTTTTCATGAAAATTCATGCAAGTGCATGACAATGCATTGAATATCACTTCTGAACCAAGAAAAAAATGAACTTTGAAAGTTCAATATTTTTCATGAAAATTCATGCAAGTGCACTAAAATGCATTGAATCTCACATCTGAACCAAGAAAAAGTGAACTTTGAAAGTTCAATATTTTTTCATGAAAATTCATGCAAGTGCACTAAAATGCATTGAATCTCACATCTGAACCAAGAAAAAAGTGAACTTTGAAAGTTCAATATTTTTTCATGAAAATTCATGCAAGTGCATGACAATGCATTGAATATCACTTCTGAACCAAGAAAAAAATGAACTTTGAAAGTTCAATATTTTTTCATGAAAATTCATGCAAGTGCACTAAAATGCATTGAATCTCACATCTGAACCAAGAAAAAAGTGAACTTTGAAAGTTCAATATTTTTTCATGAAAATTCATGCAAGTGCACTAAAATGCATTGAATCTCACATCTGAACCAAGAAAAAAAGTGAACTTTGAAAGTTCAATATTTTTTCATGAAAATTCATGCAAGTGCATGACAATGCATTGAATATCACTTTGAACCAAGAAAAAAGTGAACTTTGAAAGTTCAATATTTTTTCATGAAAATTCATGCAAGTGCATGACAAATGCATTGAATATCACTTCTGAACCAAGAAAAAAAGTGAACTTTGAAAGTTCAATATTTTTTCATGAAAATTCATGCAAGTGCACTAAAATGCATTGAATCTCACATCTGAACCAAGAAAAAAGTGAACTTTGAAAGTTCAATATTTTTTCATGAAAATTCATGCAAGTGCACTGAAAATGCATTGAATCTCACATCTGAACCAAGAAAAAAGTGAACTTTGAAAGTTCAATATTTTTTCATGAAAATTCATGCAAGTGCATGACAATGCATTGAATATCACTTCTGAACCAAGAAAAAAAGTGAACTTTGAAAGTTCAATATTTTTTCATGAAAATTCATGCAAGTGCACTAAAATGCATTGAATCTCACATCTGAACCAAGAAAAAAGTGAACTTTGAAAGTTCAATATTTTTTCATGAAAATTCATGCAAGTGCACTAAAATGCATTGAATCTCACATCTGAACCAAGAAAAAAAGTGAACTTTGAAAGTTCAATATTTTTTCATGAAAATTCATGCAAGTGCATGACAATGCATTGAATATCACTTCTGAACCAAGAAAAAAGTGAACTTTGAAAGTTCAATATTTTTTCATGAAAATTCATGCAAGTGCACTGACAATGCATTGAATCTCACATCTGAACCAAGAAAAAAAGTGAACTTTGAAAGTTCAATATTTTTTCATGAAAATTCATGCAAGTGCATGACAATGCATTGAATATCACTTCTGAACCAAGAAAAAAGTGAACTTTGAAAGTTCAATATTTTTTCATGAAAATTCATGCAAGTGCACTAAAATGCATTGAATCTCACATCTGAACCAAGAAAAAAGTGAACTTTGAAAGTTCAATATTTTTTTCATGAAAATTCATGCAAGTGCATGACAATGCATTGAATATCACTTCTGAACCAAGAAAAAAGTGAACTTTGAAAGTTCAATATTTTTTCATGAAAATTCATGCAAGTGCACTAAAATGCATTGAATCTCACATCTGAACCAAGAAAAAAGTGAACTTTGAAAGTTCAATATTTTTTCATGAAAATTCATGCAAGTGCACTGAAAATGCTATTGAATCTCACTTCTGAACCAAGAAAAAAGTGAACTTTGAAAGTTCAATATTTTTTCATGAAAATTCATGCAAGTGCACTAAAATGCATTGAATCTCACATCTGAACCAAGAAAAAAAGTGAACTTTGAAAGTTCAATATTTTTTCATGAAAATTCATGCAAGTGCATGACAATGCATTGAATATCACTTTTGAACCAAGAAAAAAGTGAACTTTGAAAGTTCAATATTTTTTCATGAAAATTCATGCAAGTGCATGACAATGCATTGAATATCACTTCTGAACCAAGAAAAAAAGTGAACTTTGAAAGTTCAATATTTTTTCATGAAAATTCATGCAAGTGCA
>JAUANT010000109.1:0-39357 GCA_030770115.1 Daphnia galeata
TTCAAAAAAGTGAACTTTGAAAAGTTCAATATTTTTTCATGAAAATTCATGCAAGTGCATGACAATGCATTGAATCTCACATCTGAACAAAGAAAAAGTGAACTTTGAAAGTTCAATATTTTTTCATGAAAATTCATGCAAGTGCATGACAATGCATTGAATCTCACATCTGAACCAAGAAAAAAGTGAACTTTGAAAGTTCAATATTTTTCATGAAAATTCATGCAAGTGCATGACAATGCATTGAATCTCACATCTGAACCAAGAAAAAAGTGAACTTTGAAAGTTCAATATTTTTTCATGAAAATTCATGCAAGTGCATGACAATGCATTGAATCTCACATCTGAACCAAGAAAAAAAGTGAACTTTGAAAGTTCAATATTTTTCATGAAAATTCATGCAAGTGCATGAAATGCATTGAATCTCACATCTGAACCAAGAAAAAAGTGAACTTTGAAAGTTCAATATTTTTTCATGAAAATTCATGCAAGTGCATGACAATGCATTGAATCTCACATCTGAACCAAGAAAAAAGTGAACTTTGAAAGTTCAATATTTTTTCATGAAAATTCATGCAAGTGCATGACAATGCATTGAATCTCACATCTGAACCAAGAAAAAAGTGAACTTTGAAAGTTCAATATTTTTTCATGAAAATTCATGCAAGTGCATGACAATGCATTGAATCTCACATCTGAACCAAGAAAAAAGTGAACTTTGAAAGTTCAATATTTTTCATGAAAATTCATGCAAGTGCATGACAATGCATTGAATCTCACATCTGAACCAAGAAAAAAGTGAACTTTGAAAGTTCAATATTTTTTCATGAAAATTCATGCAAGTGCATGACAATGCATTGAATCTCACATCTGAACCAAGAAAAAAGTGAACTTTGAAAGTTCAATATTTTTTCATGAAAATTCATGCAAGTGCATGACAATGCATTGAATCTCACATCTGAACCAAGAAAAAAGTGAACTTTGAAAGTTCAATATTTTTTCATGAAAATTCATGCAAGTGCATGACAATGCATTGAATCTCACATCTGAACCAAGAAAAAAGTGAACTTTGAAAGTTCAATATTTTTTCATGAAAATTCATGCAAGTGCATGACAATGCATTGAATCTCACATCTGAACCAAGAAAAAAGTGAACTTTGAAAGTTCAAATTTTTTCATGAAAATTCATGCAAGTGCATGACAATGCATTGAATCTCACATCTGAACCAGAAAAAAGTGAACTTTGAAAGTTCAATATTTTTTCATGAAAATTCATGCAAGTGCATGACAATGCATTGAATCTCACATCTGAACCAAGAAAAAAGTGAACTTTGAAAGTTCAATATTTTTTCATGAAAATTCATGCTAGTGCATCTCATTAAAGTGAACTTTGAAAGTTCAATATTTTTTCATGAAAATTCATGCAAGTGCATGACAATGCATTGAATCTCACATCTGAACCAAGAAAAAAGTGAACTTTGAAAGTTCAATATTTTTTCATGAAAATTCATGCAAGTGCATTGATTAAATGCATTAAAAAAAAAAAAATTTTTTTCTGAAAACCAAGAAAAAAAACTTGAAAGTTCAATATTTTTTCATGAAAATTCATGCAAGTGCATGACAATGCATTGAATCTCACATCTGAACCAAGAAAAAAGTGAACTTTGAAAGTTCAATATTTTTTCATGAAAATTCATGCAAGTGCATGACAATGCATTGAATCTCACATCTGAACCAAGAAAAAAGTGAACTTTGAAAGTTCAATATTTTTTCATGAAAATTCATGCAAGTGCATGACAATGCATTGAATCTCACATCTGAACCAAGAAAAAAGTGAACTTTGAAAGTTCAATATTTTTTCATGAAAATTCATGCAAGTGCATGACAATGCATTGAATCTCACATCTGAACCAAGAAAAAAGTGAACTTTGAAAGTTCAATATTTTTCATGAAAATTCATGCAAGTGCATGACAATGCATTGAATCTCACATCTGAACCAAGAAAAAGTGAACTTTGAAAGTTCAATATTTTTTCATGAAAATTCATGCAAGTGCATGACAATGCATTGAATCTCACATCTGAACCAAGAAAAAAGTGAACTTTGAAAGTTCAATATTTTTTCATGAAAATTCATGCAAGTGCATGACAATGCATTGAATCTCACATCTGAACCAAGAAAAAAGTGAACTTTGAAAGTTCAATATTTTTTCATGAAAATTCATGCAAGTGCATGACAATGCATTGAATCTCACATCTGAACCAAGAAAAAAGTGAACTTTGAAAGTTCAATATTTTTTCATGAAAATTCATGCAAGTGCATGACAATGCATTGAATCTCACATCTGAACCAAGAAAAAAGTGAACTTTGAAAGTTCAATATTTTTTCATGAAAATTCATGCAAGTGCATGACAATGCATTGAATCTCACATCTGAACCAAGAAAAAAGTGAACTTTGAAAGTTCAATATTTTTTCATGAAAATTCATGCAAGTGCATGACAATGCATTGAATCTCACATCTGAACCAAGAAAAAAGTGAACTTTGAAAGTTCAATATTTTTTTCATGAAAATTCATGCAAGTGCATTCATAAAGTAAACTTTGAAAGTTCAATATTTTTTCATGAAAATTCATGCAAGTGCATGACAATGCATTGAATCTCACATCTGAACCAAGAAAAAAGTGAACTTTGAAAGTTCAATATTTTTTCATGAAAATTCATGCAAGTGCATGACAATGCATTGAATCTCACATCTGAACCAAGAAAAAAGTGAACTTTGAAAGTTCAATATTTTTTCATGAAAATTCATGCAAGTGCATGACAATGCATTGAATCTCACATCTGAACCAAGAAAAAAGTGAACTTTGAAAGTTCAATATTTTTTCATGAAAATTCATGCAAGTGCATGACAATGCATTGAATCTCACATCTGAACCAAGAAAAAAGTGAACTTTGAAAGTTCAATATTTTTTCATGAAAATTCATGCAAGTGCATGACAATGCATTGAATCTCACATCTGAACCAAGAAAAAAGTGAACTTTGAAAGTTCAATATTTTTTCATGAAAATTCATGCAAGTGCATGACAATGCATTGAATCTCACATCAAAACCAAGAAAAAAGTGAACTTTGAAAGTTCAATATTTTTCATGAAAATTCATGCAAGTGCATGACAATGCATTGAATCTCACATCTGAACCAAGAAAAAAGTGAACTTTGAAAGTTCAATATTTTTTCATGAAAATTCATGCAAGTGCATGACAATGCATTGAATCTCACATCTGAACCAAGAAAAAAGTGAACTTTGAAAGTTCAATATTTTTTCATGAAAAATCAATCATGCAAGTGCATGACAATGCATTGAATCTCACATCTGAACCAAGAAAAAAGTGAACTTTGAAAGTTCAATATTTTTCATGAAAATTCATGCAAGTGCATGACAATGCATTGAATCTCACATCTGAACCAAGAAAAAAGTGAACTTTGAAAGTTCAATATTTTTTCATGAAAATTCATGCAAGTGCATGACAATGCATTGAATCTCACATCTGAACCAAGAAAAAAGTGAACTTTGAAAGTTCAATATTTTTTCATGAAAATTCATGCAAGTGCATGACAATGCATTGAATCTCACATCTGAACCAAGAAAAAGTGAACTTTGAAAGTTCAATATTTTTTCATGAAAAATTCATGCAAGTGCATGACAATGCATTGAATCTCACATCTGAACCAAGAAAAAAGTGAACTTTGAAAGTTCAATATTTTTTCATGAAAATTCATGCAAGTGCATTCATAAAGTAAACTTTGAAAATTCAATATTTTTTCATGAAAATTCATGCAAGTGCATGACAATGCATTGAATCTCACATCTGAACCAAGAAAAAAAGTGAACTTTGAAAGTTCAATATTTTTTCATGAAAAATTCATGCTAGTGCATCATTAAAGTAAACTTTGAAAATTCAATATTTTTTCATGAAAAATTCATGCAAGTGCATGACAATGCATTGAATCTCACATCTGAACCAAGAAAAAAGTGAACTTTGAAAGTTCAATATTTTTTCATGAAAATTCATGCAAGTGCATGACAATGCATTGAATCTCACATCTGAACCAAGAAAAAAGTGAACTTTGAAAGTTCAATATTTTTCATGAAAATTCATGCAAGTGCATGACAATGCATTGAATCTCACATCTGAACCAAGAAAAAAGTGAACTTTGAAAGTTCAATATTTTTTCATGAAAATTCATGCAAGTGCATGACAATGCATTGAATCACATCTGAACAAGAAAAAAGTGAACTTTGAAAGTTCAATATTTTTTCATGAAAATTCATGCAAGTGCATGACAATGCATTGAATCTCACATCTGAACCAAGAAAAAAGTGAACTTTGAAAGTTCAATATTTTTCATGAAAATTCATGCAAGTGCATGACAATGCATTGAATCTCACATCTGAACCAAGAAAAAAGTGAACTTTGAAAGTTCAATATTTTTTCATGAAAATTCATGCAAGTGCATGACAATGCATTGAATCTCACATCTGAACCAAGAAAAAAGTGAACTTTGAAAGTTCAATATTTTTTCATGAAAATTCATGCAAGTGCATGACAATGCATTGAATCTCACATCTGAACCAAGAAAAAAGTGAACTTTGAAAGTTCAATATTTTTTCATGAAAATTCATGCAAGTGCATGACAATGCATTGAATCTCACATCTGAACCAAGAAAAAAGTGAACTTTGAAAGTTCAATATTTTTTCATGAAAATTCATGCAAGTGCATGACAATGCATTGAATCTCACATCTGAACCAAGAAAAAAGTGAACTTTGAAAGTTCAATATTTTTTCATGAAAATTCATGCAAGTGCATGACAATGCATTGAATCTCACATCTGAACCAAGAAAAAAGTGAACTTTGAAAGTTCAATATTTTTTCATGAAAATTCATGCAAGTGCATGACAATGCATTGAATCTCACATCTGAACCAAGAAAAAAGTGAACTTTGAAAGTTCAATATTTTTTCATGAAAATTCATGCAAGTGCATGACAATGCATTGAATCTCACATCTGAACAAGAAAAAAGTGAACTTTGAAAGTTCAATATTTTTTCATGAAAATTCATGCAAGTGCATGACAATGCATTGAATCTCACATCTGAACCAAGAAAAAAGTGAACTTTGAAAGTTCAATATTTTTTCATGAAAATCATGCAAGTGCATTCATTAAAGTAAACTTTGAAAAGTTCAATATTTTTTCATGAAAATTCATGCAAGTGCATGACAATGCATTGAATCTCACATCTGAACCAAGAAAAAAGTGAACTTTGAAAGTTCAATATTTTTTCATGAAAATTCATGTGCTAGTGCATCTCATCTAAAGTAAACTTTGAAAGTTCAATATTTTTTCATGAAAATTCATGCAAGTGCATGACAATGCATTGAATCTCACATCTGAACCAAGAAAAAAGTGAACTTTGAAAGTTCAATATTTTTTCATGAAAATTCATGCAAGTGCATGACAATGCATTGAATCTCACATCTGAACCAAGAAAAAAGTGAACTTTGAAAGTTCAATATTTTTTCATGAAAATTCATGCAAGTGCATGACAATGCATTGAATCTCACATCTGAACCAAGAAAAAAGTGAACTTTGAAAGTTCAATATTTTTTCATGAAAATTCATGCAAGTGCATTCATTAAAGTAAACTTTGAAAGTTCAATATTTTTTCATGAAAATTCATGCAAGTGCATGACAATGCATTGAATCTCACATCTGAACCAAGAAAAAAGTGAACTTTGAAAGTTCAATATTTTTTCATGAAAATTCATGCAATGTCATTAAGTAAACTTTGAAAGTTCAATATTTTTTCATGAAAATTCATGCAAGTGCATGACAATGCATTGAATCTCACATCTGAACCAAGAAAAAAAGTGAACTTTGAAAGTTCAATATTTTTTCATGAAAATTCATGCAAGTGCATGACAATGCATTGAATCTCACATCTGAACCAAGAAAAAGTGAACTTTGAAAGTTCAATATTTTTCATGAAAATTCATGCAAGTGCATGACAATGCATTGAATCTCACATCTGAACCAAGAAAAAAGTGAACTTTGAAAGTTCAATATTTTTTCATGAAAATTCATGCAAGTGCATGACAATGCATTGAATCTCACATCTGAACCAAGAAAAAAGTGAACTTTGAAAGTTCAATATTTTTTCATGAAAATTCATGCAAGTGCATGACAATGCATTGAATCTCACATCTGAACCAAGAAAAAAGTGAACTTTGAAAGTTCAATATTTTTTCATGAAAATTCATGCAAGTGCATGACAATGCATTGAATCTCACATCTGAACCAAGAAAAAAGTGAACTTTGAAAGTTCAATATTTTTTCATGAAAATTCATGCAAGTGCATGACAATGCATTGAATCTCACATCTGAACCAAGAAAAAAGTGAACTTTGAAAGTTCAATATTTTTTCATGAAAATTCATGCAAGTGCATGACAATGCATTGAATCTCACATCTGAACCAAGAAAAAAGTGAACTTTGAAAGTTCAATATTTTTCATGAAAATTCATGCAAGTGCATGACAATGCATTGAATCTCACATCTGAACCAAGAAAAAAGTGAACTTTGAAAGTTCAATATTTTTTCATGAAAATTCATGCAAGTGCATGACAATGCATTGAATCTCACATCTGAACCAAGAAAAAAGTGAACTTTGAAAGTTCAATATTTTTTCATGAAAATTCATGCAAGTGCATGACAATGCATTGAATCTCACATCTGAACCAAGAAAAAAGTGAACTTTGAAAGTTCAATATTTTTTCATGAAAATTCATGCAAGTGCATGACAATGCATTGAATCTCACATCTGAACCAAGAAAAAAGTGAACTTTGAAAGTTCAATATTTTTTCATGAAAATTCATGCAAGTGCATGACAATGCATTGAATCTCACATCTGAACCAAGAAAAAAGTGAACTTTGAAAGTTCAATATTTTTTCATGAAAATTCATGCAAGTGCATGACAATGCATTGAATCTCACATCTGAACCAAGAAAAAAGTGAACTTTGAAAGTTCAATATTTTTTCATGAAAATTCATGCAAGTGCATGACAATGCATTGAATCTCACATCTGAACCAAGAAAAAAGTGAACTTTGAAAGTTCAATATTTTTTCATGAAAATTCATGCAAGTGCATGACAATGCATTGAATCTCACATCTGAACCAAGAAAAAAGTGAACTTTGAAAGTTCAATATTTTTTCATGAAAATTCATGCAAGTGCATGACAATGCATTGAATCTCACATCTGAACCAAGAAAAAAGTGAACTTTGAAAGTTCAATATTTTTTCATGAAAATTCATGCAAGTGCATGACAATGCATTGAATCTCACATCTGAACCAAGAAAAAAGTGAACTTTGAAAGTTCAATATTTTTTCATGAAAATTCATGCAAGTGCATGACAATGCATTGAATCTCACATCTGAACCAAGAAAAAAGTGAACTTTGAAAGTTCAATATTTTTTCATGAAAATTCATGCAAGTGCATGACAATGCATTGAATCTCACATCTGAACCAAGAAAAAGTGAACTTTGAAAGTTCAATATTTTTTCATGAAAATTCATGCAAGTGCATGACAATGCATTGAATCTCACATCTGAACCAAGAAAAAAGTGAACTTTGAAAGTTCAATATTTTTTCATGAAAATTCATGCAAGTGCATGACAATGCATTGAATCTCACATCTGAACCAAGAAAAAAGTGAACTTTGAAAGTTCAATATTTTTTCATGAAAATTCATGCAAGTGCATGACAATGCATTGAATCTCACATCTGAACCAAGAAAAAAGTGAACTTTGAAAGTTCAATATTTTTTCATGAAAATTCATGCAAGTGCATGACAATGCATTGAATCTCACATCTGAACCAAGAAAAAAGTGAACTTTGAAAGTTCAATATTTTTTCATGAAAATTCATGCAAGTGCATGACAATGCATTGAATCTCACATCTGAACCAAGAAAAAAGTGAACTTTGAAAGTTCAATATTTTTTCATGAAAATTCATGCAAGTGCATGACAATGCATTGAATCTCACATCTGAACCAAGAAAAAAGTGAACTTTGAAAGTTCAATATTTTTTCATGAAAATTCATGCAAGTGCATGACAATGCATTGAATCTCACATCTGAACCAAGAAAAAAGTGAACTTTGAAAGTTCAATATTTTTCATGAAAATTCATGCAAGTGCATGACAATGCATTGAATCTCACATCTGAACCAAGAAAAAAGTGAACTTTGAAAGTTCAATATTTTTCATGAAAATTCATGTAGTGCATCTCATCTAAAGTAAACTTTGAAAGTTCAATATTTTTTCATGAAAATTCATGCAAGTGCATGACAATGCATTGAATCTCACATCTGAACCAAGAAAAAAGTGAACTTTGAAAGTTCAATATTTTTTCATGAAAATTCATGCAAGTGCATTCATTAAAGTAAACTTTGAAAGTTCAATATTTTTTCATGAAAATTCATGCAAGTGCATGACAATGCATTGAATCTCACATCTGAACCAAGAAAAAAGTGAACTTTGAAAGTTCAATATTTTTTCATGAAAATTCATGCAAGTGCATGACAATGCATTGAATCTCACATCTGAACCAAGAAAAAAGTGAACTTTGAAAGTTCAATATTTTTTCATGAAAATTCATGCAAGTGCATGACAATGCATTGAATCTCACATCTGAACCAAGAAAAAAGTGAACTTTGAAAGTTCAATATTTTTTCATGAAAATTCATGCAAGTGCATCATTAAAGTAAACTTTGAAAATTCAATATTTTTTTCATGAAAATTCATGCAAGTGCATGACAATGCATTGAATCTCACATCTGAACCAAGAAAAAAGTGAACTTTGAAAGTTCAATATTTTTTCATGAAAATTCATGCAAGTGCATTCATTAAAGTAAACTTTGAAAGTTCAATATTTTTTCATGAAAATTCATGCAAGTGCATGACAATGCATTGAATCTCACATCTGAACCAAGAAAAAAGTGAACTTTGAAAGTTCAATATTTTTTCATGAAAATTCATGCAAGTGCATGACAATGCATTGAATCTCACATCTGAACCAAGAAAAAAGTGAACTTTGAAAGTTCAATATTTTTCATGAAAATTCATGCAAGTGCATGACAATGCATTGAATCTCACATCTGAACCAAGAAAAAAGTGAACTTTGAAAGTTCAATATTTTTTCATGAAAATTCATGCAAGTGCATGACAATGCATTGAATCTCACATCTGAACCAAGAAAAAAGTGAACTTTGAAAGTTCAATATTTTTCATGAAAATTCATGCAAGTGCATGACAATGCATTGAATCTCACATCTGAACCAAGAAAAAAGTGAACTTTGAAAGTTCAATATTTTTTCATGAAAATTCATGCAAGTGCATGACAATGCATTGAATCTCACATCTGAACCAAGAAAAAAGTGAACTTTGAAAGTTCAATATTTTTTCATGAAAATTCATGCAAGTGCATGACAATGCATTGAATCTCACATCTGAACCAAGAAAAAAGTGAACTTTGAAAGTTCAATATTTTTTCATGAAAATTCATGCAAGTGCATGACAATGCATTGAATCTCACATCTGAACCAAGAAAAAAGTGAACTTTGAAAGTTCAATATTTTTTCATGAAAATTCATGCAAGTGCATGACAATGCATTGAATCTCACATCTGAACCAAGAAAAAAGTGAACTTTGAAAGTTCAATATTTTTTCATGAAAATTCATGCAAGTGCATGACAATGCATTGAATCTCACATCTGAACCAAGAAAAAAGTGAACTTTGAAAGTTCAATATTTTTTCATGAAAATTCATGCAAGTGCATGACAATGCATTGAATCTCACATCTGAACCAAGAAAAAAGTGAACTTTGAAAGTTCAATATTTTTTCATGAAAATTCATGCAAGTGCATGACAATGCATTGAATCTCACATCTGAACCAAGAAAAAAGTGAACTTTGAAAGTTCAATATTTTTTCATGAAAATTCATGCAAGTGCATGACAATGCATTGAATCTCACATCTGAACCAAGAAAAAAGTGAACTTTGAAAGTTCAATATTTTTTCATGAAAATTCATGCAAGTGCATGACAATGCATTGAATCTCACATCTGAACCAAGAAAAAAGTGAACTTTGAAAGTTCAATATTTTTTCATGAAAATTCATGCAAGTGCATTCATTAAAGTAAACTTTGAAAATTCAATATTTTTTCATGAAATTCATGCAAGTGCATGACAATGCATTGAATCTCACATCTGAACCAAGAAAAAAGTGAACTTTGAAAGTTCAATATTTTTTCATGAAAATTCATGCAAGTGCATGACAATGCATTGAATCTCACATCTGAACCAAGAAAAAAGTGAACTTTGAAAGTTCAATATTTTTCATGAAAATTCATGCAAGTGCATGACAATGCATTGAATCTCACATCTGAACCAAGAAAAAAGTGAACTTTGAAAGTTCAATATTTTTTCATGAAAATTCATGCAAGTGCATGACAATGCATTGAATCTCACATCTGAACCAAGAAAAAAGTGAACTTTGAAAGTTCAATATTTTTCATGAAAATTCATGCAAGTGCATGACAATGCATTGAATCTCACATCTGAACCAAGAAAAAAGTGAACTTTGAAAGTTCAATATTTTTTCATGAAAATTCATGCAAGTGCATGACAATGCATTGAATCTCACATCTGAACCAAGAAAAAAGTGAACTTTGAAAGTTCAATATTTTTTCATGAAAATTCATGCAAGTGCATGACAATGCATTGAATCTCACATCTGAACCAAGAAAAAAGTGAACTTTGAAAGTTCAATATTTTTTCATGAAAATTCATGCAAGTGCATGACAATGCATTGAATCTCACATCTGAACCAAGAAAAAAGTGAACTTTGAAAGTTCAATATTTTTTCATGAAAATTCATGCAAGTGCATGACAATGCATTGAATCTCACATCTGAACCAAGAAAAAAGTGAACTTTGAAAGTTCAATATTTTTTCATGAAAATTCATGCAAGTGCATGACAATGCATTGAATCTCACATCTGAACCAAGAAAAAAGTGAACTTTGAAAGTTCAATATTTTTTCATGAAAATTCATGCAAGTGCATGACAATGCATTGAATCTCACATCTGAACCAAGAAAAAAGTGAACTTTGAAAGTTCAATATTTTTTCATGAAAATTCATGCAAGTGCATGACAATGCATTGAATCTCACATCTGAACCAAGAAAAAAGTGAACTTTGAAAGTTCAATATTTTTTCATGAAAATTCATGCAAGTGCATGACAATGCATTGAATCTCACATCTGAACCAAGAAAAAAAGTGAACTTTGAAAGTTCAATATTTTTTCATGAAAATTCATGCAAGTGCATTCATTAAAGTAAAACTTTGAAATTCAATATTTTTTCATGAAAATTCATGCAAGTGCATGACAATGCATTGAATCTCACATCTGAACCAAGAAAAAAGTGAACTTTGAAAGTTCAATATTTTTTCATGAAAATTCATGCAAGTGCATTCATTAAAGTAAAACTTTGAAAATTCAATATTTTTTCATGAAAATTCATGCAAGTGCATGACAATGCATTGAATCTCACATCTGAACCAAGAAAAAAGTGAACTTTGAAAGTTCAATATTTTTTCATGAAAATTCATGCAAGTGCATGACAATGCATTGAATCTCACATCTGAACCAAGAAAAAAGTGAACTTTGAAAGTTCAATATTTTTTCATGAAAATTCATGCAAGTGCATGACAATGCATTGAATCTCACATCTGAACCAAGAAAAAAGTGAACTTTGAAAGTTCAATATTTTTTCATGAAAATTCATGCAAGTGCATGACAATGCATTGAATCTCACATCTGAACCAAGAAAAAAGTGAACTTTGAAAGTTCAATATTTTTTCATGAAAATTCATGCAAGTGCATGAAAATGCATTGAATCTCACATCTGAACCAAGAAAAAAGTGAACTTTGAAAGTTCAATATTTTTCATGAAAATTCATGCAAGTGCATGACAATGCATTGAATCTCACATCTGAACCAAGAAAAAAGTGAACTTTGAAAGTTCAATATTTTTTCATGAAAATTCATGCAAGTGCATGACAATGCATTGAATCTCACATCTGAACCAAGAAAAAAGTGAACTTTGAAAGTTCAATATTTTTTCATGAAAATTCATGCAAGTGCATGACAATGCATTGAATCTCACATCTGAACCAAGAAAAAAGTGAACTTTGAAAGTTCAATATTTTTTCATGAAAATTCATGCAAGTGCATGACAATGCATTGAATCTCACATCTGAACCAAGAAAAAAGTGAACTTTGAAAGTTCAATATTTTTTCATGAAAATTCATGCAAGTGCATGACAATGCATTGAATCTCACATCTGAACCAAGAAAAAAGTGAACTTTGAAAGTTCAATATTTTTTCATGAAAATTCATGCAAGTGCATGACAATGCATTGAATCTCACATCTGAACCAAGAAAAAAGTGAACTTTGAAAGTTCAATATTTTTTCATGAAAATTCATGCAAGTGCATGACAATGCATTGAATCTCACATCTGAACCAAGAAAAAAGTGAACTTTGAAAGTTCAATATTTTTTCATGAAAATTCATGCAAGTGCATGACAATGCATTGAATCTCACATCTGAACCAAGAAAAAAGTGAACTTTGAAAGTTCAATATTTTTTCATGAAAATTCATGCAAGTGCATGACAATGCATTGAATCTCACATCTGAACCAAGAAAAAAGTGAACTTTGAAAGTTCAATATTTTTTCATGAAAATTCATGCAAGTGCATTCATTAAAGTGAACTTTGAAAGTTCAATATTTTTTCATGAAAATTCATGCAAGTGCATGACAATGCATTGAATCTCACATCTGAACCAAGAAAAAAGTGAACTTTGAAAGTTCAATATTTTTTCATGAAAATTCATGCAAGTGCATCTCATTAAAGTGAACTTTGAAAGTTCAATATTTTTTCATGAAAATTCATGCAAGTGCATGACAATGCATTGAATCTCACATCTGAACCAAGAAAAAAGTGAACTTTGAAAGTTCAATATTTTTTCATGAAAATTCATGCAAGTGCATGACAATGCATTGAATCTCACATCTGAACCAAGAAAAAAGTGAACTTTGAAAGTTCAATATTTTTTCATGAAAATTCATGCAAGTGCATGACAATGCATTGAATCTCACATCTGAACCAAGAAAAAAGTGAACTTTGAAAGTTCAATATTTTTTCATGAAAATTCATGCAAGTGCATGACAATGCATTGAATCTCACATCTGAACCAAGAAAAAAGTGAACTTTGAAAGTTCAATATTTTTCATGAAAATTCATGCAAGTGCATGACAATGCATTGAATCTCACATCTGAACCAAGAAAAAAGTGAACTTTGAAAGTTCAATATTTTTTCATGAAAATTCATGCAAGTGCATGACAATGCATTGAATCTCACATCTGAACCAAGAAAAAAGTGAACTTTGAAAGTTCAATATTTTTTCATGAAAATTCATGCAAGTGCATGACAATGCATTGAATCTCACATCTGAACCAAGAAAAAAGTGAACTTTGAAAGTTCAATATTTTTTCATGAAAATTCATGCAAGTGCATGACAATGCATTGAATCTCACATCTGAACCAAGAAAAAAGTGAACTTTGAAAGTTCAATATTTTTTCATGAAAATTCATGCAAGTGCATGACAATGCATTGAATCTCACATCTGAACCAAGAAAAAAGTGAACTTTGAAAGTTCAATATTTTTTCATGAAAATTCATGCAAGTGCATGACAATGCATTGAATCTCACATCTGAACCAAG
Source organism: Daphnia galeata (assembly GCA_030770115.1). NCBI lineage: Eukaryota > Metazoa > Arthropoda > Branchiopoda > Diplostraca > Daphniidae > Daphnia > Daphnia galeata. Next base: position 13,918 of record JAUANT010000109.1, read on the forward strand.
AAAAAAGTGAACTTTGAAAGTTCAATATTTTTTCATGAAAATTCATGCAAGTGCATGACAATGCATTGAATCTCACATCTGAACCAAGAAAAAAGTGAACTTTGAAAGTTCAATATTTTTTCATGAAAATTCATGCAAGTGCATGACAATGCATTGAATCTCACATCTGAACCAAGAAAAAAGTGAACTTTGAAAGTTCAATATTTTTTCATGAAAATTCATGCAAGTGCATGACAATGCATTGAATCTCACATCTGAACCAAGAAAAAAGTGAACTTTGAAAGTTCAATATTTTTTCATGAAAATTCATGCAAGTGCATGACAATGCATTGAATCTCACATCTGAACCAAGAAAAAAGTGAACTTTGAAAGTTCAATATTTTTTCATGAAAATTCATGCAAGTGCATGACAATGCATTGAATCTCACATCTGAACCAAGAAAAAAGTGAACTTTGAAAGTTCAATATTTTTTCATGAAAATTCATGCAAGTGCATGACAATGCATTGAATCTCACATCTGAACCAAGAAAAAAGTGAACTTTGAAAGTTCAATATTTTTTCATGAAAATTCATGCAAGTGCATGACAATGCATTGAATCTCACATCTGAACCAAGAAAAAAGTGAACTTTGAAAGTTCAATATTTTTTCATGAAAATTCATGCAAGTGCATGACAATGCATTGAATCTCACATCTGAACCAAGAAAAAAGTGAACTTTGAAAGTTCAATATTTTTCATGAAAATTCATGCAAGTGCATGAATGCATTGAATCTCACATCTGAACCAAGAAAAAAGTGAACTTTGAAAGTTCAATATTTTTTCATGAAAATTCATGCAAGTGCATGACAATGCATTGAATCTCACATCTGAACCAAGAAAAAAGTGAACTTTGAAAGTTCAATATTTTTTCATGAAAATTCATGCAAGTGCATGACAATGCATTGAATCTCACATCTGAACCAAGAAAAAAGTGAACTTTGAAAGTTCAATATTTTTTCATGAAAATTCATGCAAGTGCATGACAATGCATTGAATCTCACATCTGAACCAAGAAAAAAGTGAACTTTGAAAGTTCAATATTTTTCATGAAAATTCATGCAAGTGCATGACAATGCATTGAATCTCACATCTGAACCAAGAAAAAAGTGAACTTTGAAAGTTCAATATTTTTTCATGAAAATTCATGCAAGTGCATGACAATGCATTGAATCTCACATCTGAACCAAGAAAAAGTGAACTTTGAAAGTTCAATATTTTTTCATGAAAATTCATGCAAGTGCATGACAATGCATTGAATCTCACATCTGAACCAAGAAAAAAGTGAACTTTGAAAGTTCAATATTTTTTCATGAAAATTCATGCAAGTGCATGACAATGCATTGAATCTCACATCTGAACCAAGAAAAAAGTGAACTTTGAAAGTTCAATATTTTTTCATGAAAATTCATGCAAGTGCATGACAATGCATTGAATCTCACATCTGAACCAAGAAAAAAGTGAACTTTGAAAGTTCAATATTTTTTCATGAAAATTCATGCAAGTGCATGACAATGCATTGAATCTCACATCTGAACCAAGAAAAAAGTGAACTTTGAAAGTTCAATATTTTTTCATGAAAATTCATGCAAGTGCATTCATTAAAGTAAACTTTGAAAATTCAATATTTTTTCATGAAAATTCATGCAAGTGCATGACAATGCATTGAATCTCACATCTGAACCAAGAAAAAAGTGAACTTTGAAAGTTCAATATTTTTTCATGAAAATTCATGCTAGTGCATTCATAAAAGTAAAACTTTGAAAGTTCAATATTTTTTCATGAAAATTCATGCAAGTGCATGACAATGCATTGAATCTCACATCTGAACCAAGAAAAAAGTGAACTTTGAAAGTTCAATATTTTTTCATGAAAATTCATGCAAGTGCATGACAATGCATTGAATCTCACATCTGAACCAAGAAAAAAGTGAACTTTGAAAGTTCAATATTTTTCATGAAAATTCATGCAAGTGCATGACAATGCATTGAATCTCACATCTGAACCAAGAAAAAAGTGAACTTTGAAAGTTCAATATTTTTTCATGAAAATTCATGCAAGTGCATTCATTAAAGTAAACTTTGAAAATTCAATATTTTTTCATGAAAATTCATGCAAGTGCATGACAATGCATTGAATCTCACATCTGAACCAAGAAAAAAGTGAACTTTGAAAGTTCAATATTTTTTCATGAAAATTCATGCAAGTGCATTCATTAAAGTAAACTTTGAAAATTCAATATTTTTTCATGAAAATTCATGCAAGTGCATGACAATGCATTGAATCTCACATCTGAACCAAGAAAAAAGTGAACTTTGAAAGTTCAATATTTTTTCATGAAAATTCATGCAAGTGCATGACAATGCATTGAATCTCACATCTGAACCAAGAAAAAAGTGAACTTTGAAAGTTCAATATTTTTTCATGAAAATTCATGCAAGTGCATGACAATGCATTGAATCTCACATCTGAACCAAGAAAAAAGTGAACTTTGAAAGTTCAATATTTTTTCATGAAAATTCATGCAAGTGCATGACAATGCATTGAATCTCACATCTGAACCAAGAAAAAAGTGAACTTTGAAAGTTCAATATTTTTCATGAAAATTCATGCAAGTGCATGAAAATGCATTGAATCTCACATCTGAACCAAGAAAAAAGTGAACTTTGAAAGTTCAATATTTTTTCATGAAAATTCATGCAAGTGCATGACAATGCATTGAATCTCACATCTGAACCAAGAAAAAAGTGAACTTTGAAAGTTCAATATTTTTTCATGAAAATTCATGCAAGTGCATGACAATGCATTGAATCTCACATCTGAACCAAGAAAAAAGTGAACTTTGAAAGTTCAATATTTTTTCATGAAAATTCATGCAAGTGCATGACAATGCATTGAATCTCACATCTGAACCAAGAAAAAGTGAACTTTGAAAGTTCAATATTTTTTCATGAAAATTCATGCAAGTGCATGACAATGCATTGAATCTCACATCTGAACCAAGAAAAAAGTGAACTTTGAAAGTTCAATATTTTTTCATGAAAATTCATGCAAGTGCATGACAATGCATTGAATCTCACATCTGAACCAAGAAAAAAGTGAACTTTGAAAGTTCAATATTTTTTCATGAAAATTCATGCAAGTGCATGACAATGCATTGAATCTCACATCTGAACCAAGAAAAAAGTGAACTTTGAAAGTTCAATATTTTTTCATGAAAATTCATGCAAGTGCATGACAATGCATTGAATCTCACATCTGAACCAAGAAAAAAGTGAACTTTGAAAGTTCAATATTTTTTCATGAAAATTCATGCAAGTGCATGACAATGCATTGAATCTCACATCTGAACCAAGAAAAAAGTGAACTTTGAAAGTTCAATATTTTTTCATGAAAATTCATGCAAGTGCATGACAATGCATTGAATCTCACATCTGAACCAAGAAAAAAGTGAACTTTGAAAGTTCAATATTTTTTCATGAAAATTCATGCAAGTGCATGACAATGCATTGAATCTCACATCTGAACCAAGAAAAAAGTGAACTTTGAAAGTTCAATATTTTTTCATGAAAATTCATGCAAGTGCATGACAATGCATTGAATCTCACATCTGAACCAAGAAAAAAGTGAACTTTGAAAGTTCAATATTTTTTCATGAAAATTCATGCAAGTGCATGACAATGCATTGAATCTCACATCTGAACCAAGAAAAAAGTGAACTTTGAAAGTTCAATATTTTTTCATGAAAATTCATGCAAGTGCATGACAATGCATTGAATCTCACATCTGAACCAAGAAAAAAGTGAACTTTGAAAGTTCAATATTTTTTCATGAAAATTCATGCAAGTGCATGACAATGCATTGAATCTCACATCTGAACCAAGAAAAAAGTGAACTTTGAAAGTTCAATATTTTTTCATGAAAATTCATGCAAGTGCATGACAATGCATTGAATCTCACATCTGAACCAAGAAAAAAGTGAACTTTGAAAGTTCAATATTTTTTCATGAAAATTCATGCAAGTGCATGACAATGCATTGAATCTCACATCTGAACCAAGAAAAAAGTGAACTTTGAAAGTTCAATATTTTTTCATGAAAATTCATGCAAGTGCATGACAATGCATTGAATCTCACATCTGAACCAAGAAAAAAGTGAACTTTGAAAGTTCAATATTTTTTCATGAAAATTCATGCAAGTGCATGACAATGCATTGAATCTCACATCTGAACCAAGAAAAAAGTGAACTTTGAAAGTTCAATATTTTTTCATGAAAATTCATGCAAGTGCATGACAATGCATTGAATCTCACATCTGAACCAAGAAAAAAGTGAACTTTGAAAGTTCAATATTTTTTCATGAAAATTCATGCAAGTGCATGACAATGCATTGAATCTCACATCTGAACCAAGAAAAAAGTGAACTTTGAAAGTTCAATATTTTTTCATGAAAATTCATGCAAGTGCATGACAATGCATTGAATCTCACATCTGAACCAAGAAAAAAGTGAACTTTGAAAGTTCAATATTTTTTCATGAAAATTCATGCAAGTGCATGACAATGCATTGAATCTCACATCTGAACCAAGAAAAAAGTGAACTTTGAAAGTTCAATATTTTTTCATGAAAATTCATGCAAGTGCATGACAATGCATTGAATCTCACATCTGAACCAAGAAAAAAGTGAACTTTGAAAGTTCAATATTTTTTCATGAAAATTCATGCAAGTGCATGACAATGCATTGAATCTCACATCTGAACCAAGAAAAAAGTGAACTTTGAAAGTTCAATATTTTTTCATGAAAATTCATGCAAGTGCATGACAATGCATTGAATCTCACATCTGAACCAAGAAAAAAGTGAACTTTGAAAGTTCAATATTTTTTCATGAAAATTCATGCAAGTGCATGACAATGCATTGAATCTCACATCTGAACCAAGAAAAAAGTGAACTTTGAAAGTTCAATATTTTTTCATGAAAATTCATGCAAGTGCATGACAATGCATTGAATCTCACATCTGAACCAAGAAAAAAGTGAACTTTGAAAGTTCAATATTTTTTCATGAAAATTCATGCAAGTGCATGACAATGCATTGAATCTCACATCTGAACCAAGAAAAAAGTGAACTTTGAAAGTTCAATATTTTTTCATGAAAATTCATGCAAGTGCATGACAATGCATTGAATCTCACATCTGAACCAAGAAAAAAGTGAACTTTGAAAGTTCAATATTTTTTCATGAAAATTCATGCAAGTGCATGACAATGCATTGAATCTCACATCTGAACCAAGAAAAAAGTGAACTTTGAAAGTTCAATATTTTTTCATGAAAATTCATGCAAGTGCATGACAATGCATTGAATCTCACATCTGAACCAAGAAAAAAGTGAACTTTGAAAGTTCAATATTTTTTCATGAAAATTCATGCAAGTGCATGACAATGCATTGAATCTCACATCTGAACCAAGAAAAAAGTGAACTTTGAAAGTTCAATATTTTTTCATGAAAATTCATGCAAGTGCATGACAATGCATTGAATCTCACATCTGAACCAAGAAAAAAGTGAACTTTGAAAGTTCAATATTTTTTCATGAAAATTCATGCAAGTGCATGACAATGCATTGAATCTCACATCTGAACCAAGAAAAAAGTGAACTTTGAAAGTTCAATATTTTTTCATGAAAATTCATGCAAGTGCATGACAATGCATTGAATCTCACATCTGAACCAAGAAAAAAGTGAACTTTGAAAGTTCAATATTTTTTCATGAAAATTCATGCAAGTGCATGACAATGCATTGAATCTCACATCTGAACCAAGAAAAAAGTGAACTTTGAAAGTTCAATATTTTTTCATGAAAATTCATGCAAGTGCATGACAATGCATTGAATCTCACATCTGAACCAAGAAAAAAGTGAACTTTGAAAGTTCAATATTTTTCATGAAAATTCATGCAAGTGCATGACAATGCATTGAATCTCACATCTGAACCAAGAAAAAAGTGAACTTTGAAAGTTCAATATTTTTTCATGAAAATTCATGCAAGTGCATGACAATGCATTGAATCTCACATCTGAACCAAGAAAAAAGTGAACTTTGAAAGTTCAATATTTTTTCATGAAAATTCATGCAAGTGCATGACAATGCATTGAATCTCACATCTGAACCAAGAAAAAAGTGAACTTTGAAAGTTCAATATTTTTTCATGAAAATTCATGCAAGTGCATGACAATGCATTGAATCTCACATCTGAACCAAGAAAAAAGTGAACTTTGAAAGTTCAATATTTTTTCATGAAAATTCATGCAAGTGCATGACAATGCATTGAATCTCACATCTGAACCAAGAAAAAAGTGAACTTTGAAAGTTCAATATTTTTCATGAAAATTCATGCAAGTGCATGACAATGCATTGAATCTCACATCTGAACCAAGAAAAAAGTGAACTTTGAAAGTTCAATATTTTTTCATGAAAATTCATGCAAGTGCATGACAATGCATTGAATCTCACATCTGAACCAAGAAAAAAGTGAACTTTGAAAGTTCAATATTTTTTCATGAAAATTCATGCAAGTGCATGACAATGCATTGAATCTCACATCTGAACCAAGAAAAAAGTGAACTTTGAAAGTTCAATATTTTTTCATGAAAATTCATGCAAGTGCATGACAATGCATTGAATCTCACATCTGAACCAAGAAAAAAGTGAACTTTGAAAGTTCAATATTTTTTCATGAAAATTCATGCAAGTGCATGACAATGCATTGAATCTCACATCTGAACCAAGAAAAAAGTGAACTTTGAAAGTTCAATATTTTTTCATGAAAATTCATGCAAGTGCATGACAATGCATTGAATCTCACATCTGAACCAAGAAAAAAGTGAACTTTGAAAGTTCAATATTTTTTCATGAAAATTCATGCAAGTGCATGACAATGCATTGAATCTCACATCTGAACCAAGAAAAAAGTGAACTTTGAAAGTTCAATATTTTTTCATGAAAATTCATGCAAGTGCATGACAATGCATTGAATCTCACATCTGAACCAAGAAAAAAGTGAACTTTGAAAGTTCAATATTTTTTCATGAAAATTCATGCAAGTGCATGACAATGCATTGAATCTCACATCTGAACCAAGAAAAAAGTGAACTTTGAAAGTTCAATATTTTTTCATGAAAATTCATGCAAGTGCATGACAATGCATTGAATCTCACATCTGAACCAAGAAAAAAGTGAACTTTGAAAGTTCAATATTTTTTCATGAAAATTCATGCAAGTGCATGACAATGCATTGAATCTCACATCTGAACCAAGAAAAAAGTGAACTTTGAAAGTTCAATATTTTTTCATGAAAATTCATGCAAGTGCATGACAATGCATTGAATCTCACATCTGAACCAAGAAAAAAGTGAACTTTGAAAGTTCAATATTTTTTCATGAAAATTCATGCAAGTGCATGACAATGCATTGAATCTCACATCTGAACCAAGAAAAAAGTGAACTTTGAAAGTTCAATATTTTTTCATGAAAATTCATGCAAGTGCATGACAATGCATTGAATCTCACATCTGAACCAAGAAAAAAGTGAACTTTGAAAGTTCAATATTTTTTCATGAAAATTCATGCAAGTGCATGACAATGCATTGAATCTCACATCTGAACCAAGAAAAAAGTGAACTTTGAAAGTTCAATATTTTTTCATGAAAATTCATTCATGCAAGTGCATGACAATGCATTGAATCTCACATCTGAACCAAGAAAAAAGTGAACTTTGAAAGTTCAATATTTTTTCATGAAAATTCATGCAAGTGCATGACAATGCATTGAATCTCACATCTGAACCAAGAAAAAAGTGAACTTTGAAAGTTCAATATTTTTTCATGAAAATTCATGCAAGTGCATGACAATGCATTGAATCTCACATCTGAACCAAGAAAAAAGTGAACTTTGAAAGTTCAATATTTTTTCATGAAAATTCATGCAAGTGCATGACAATGCATTGAATCTCACATCTGAACCAAGAAAAAAGTGAACTTTGAAAGTTCAATATTTTTTCATGAAAATTCATGCAAGTGCATGACAATGCATTGAATCTCACATCTGAACCAAGAAAAAAGTGAACTTTGAAAGTTCAATATTTTTTCATGAAAATTCATGCAAGTGCATGACAATGCATTGAATCTCACATCTGAACCAAGAAAAAAGTGAACTTTGAAAGTTCAATATTTTTTCATGAAAATTCATGCAAGTGCATGACAATGCATTGAATCTCACATCTGAACCAAGAAAAAAGTGAACTTTGAAAGTTCAATATTTTTTCATGAAAATTCATGCAAGTGCATGACAATGCATTGAATCTCACATCTGAACCAAGAAAAAAGTGAACTTTGAAAGTTCAATATTTTTTCATGAAAATTCATGCAAGTGCATGACAATGCATTGAATCTCACATCTGAACCAAGAAAAAAGTGAACTTTGAAAGTTCAATATTTTTTCATGAAAATTCATGCAAGTGCATGACAATGCATTGAATCTCACATCTGAACCAAGAAAAAAGTGAACTTTGAAAGTTCAATATTTTTTCATGAAAATTCATGCAAGTGCATGACAATGCATTGAATCTCACATCTGAACCAAGAAAAAAGTGAACTTTGAAAGTTCAATATTTTTTCATGAAAATTCATGCAAGTGCATGACAATGCATTGAATCTCACATCTGAACCAAGAAAAAAGTGAACTTTGAAAGTTCAATATTTTTTCATGAAAATTCATGCAAGTGCATGACAATGCATTGAATCTCACATCTGAACCAAGAAAAAAGTGAACTTTGAAAGTTCAATATTTTTCATGAAAATTCATGCAAGTGCATGACAATGCATTGAATCTCACATCTGAACCAAGAAAAAAGTGAACTTTGAAAGTTCAATATTTTTTCATGAAAATTCATGCAAGTGCATGACAATGCATTGAATCTCACATCTGAACCAAGAAAAAAGTGAACTTTGAAAGTTCAATATTTTTTCATGAAAATTCATGCAAGTGCATGACAATGCATTGAATCTCACATCTGAACCAAGAAAAAAGTGAACTTTGAAAGTTCAATATTTTTTCATGAAAATTCATGCAAGTGCATGACAATGCATTGAATCTCACATCTGAACCAAGAAAAAAGTGAACTTTGAAAGTTCAATATTTTTTCATGAAAATTCATGCAAGTGCATGACAATGCATTGAATCTCACATCTGAACCAAGAAAAAAGTGAACTTTGAAAGTTCAATATTTTTTCATGAAAATTCATGCAATTCATGCAAGTGCATGACAATGCATTGAATCTCACATCTGAACCAAGAAAAAAGTGAACTTTGAAAGTTCAATATTTTTTCATGAAAATTCATGCAAGTGCATGACAATGCATTGAATCTCACATCTGAACCAAGAAAAAAGTGAACTTTGAAAGTTCAATATTTTTTCATGAAAATTCATGCAAGTGCATGACAATGCATTGAATCTCACATCTGAACCAAGAAAAAAGTGAACTTTGAAAGTTCAATATTTTTTCATGAAAATTCATGCAAGTGCATGACAATGCATTGAATCTCACATCTGAACCAAGAAAAAAGTGAACTTTGAAAGTTCAATATTTTTCATGAAAATTCATGCAAGTGCATGACAATGCATTGAATCTCACATCTGAACCAAGAAAAAAGTGAACTTTGAAAGTTCAATATTTTTTCATGAAAATTCATGCAAGTGCATGACAATGCATTGAATCTCACATCTGAACCAAGAAAAAAGTGAACTTTGAAAGTTCAATATTTTTTCATGAAAATTCATGCAAGTGCATGACAATGCATTGAATCTCACATCTGAACCAAGAAAAAAGTGAACTTTGAAAGTTCAATATTTTTTCATGAAAATTCATGCAAGTGCATGACAATGCATTGAATCTCACATCTGAACCAAGAAAAAAGTGAACTTTGAAAGTTCAATATTTTTTCATGAAAATTCATGCAAGTGCATGACAATGCATTGAATCTCACATCTGAACCAAGAAAAAAGTGAACTTTGAAAGTTCAATATTTTTTCATGAAAATTCATGCAAGTGCATGACAATGCATTGAATCTCACATCTGAACCAAGAAAAAAGTGAACTTTGAAAGTTCAATATTTTTTCATGAAAATTCATGCAAGTGCATGACAATGCATTGAATCTCACATCTGAACCAAGAAAAAAGTGAACTTTGAAAGTTCAATATTTTTTCATGAAAATTCATGCAAGTGCATGACAATGCATTGAATCTCACATCTGAACCAAGAAAAAAGTGAACTTTGAAAGTTCAATATTTTTTCATGAAAATTCATGCAAGTGCATGACAATGCATTGAATCTCACATCTGAACCAAGAAAAAAGTGAACTTTGAAAGTTCAATATTTTTTCATGAAAATTCATGCAAGTGCATGACAATGCATTGAATCTCACATCTGAACCAAGAAAAAAGTGAACTTTGAAAGTTCAATATTTTTTCATGAAAATTCATGCAAGTGCATGACAATGCATTGAATCTCACATCTGAACCAAGAAAAAAGTGAACTTTGAAAGTTCAATATTTTTTCATGAAAATTCATGCAAGTGCATGACAATGCATTGAATCTCACATCTGAACCAAGAAAAAAGTGAACTTTGAAAGTTCAATATTTTTTCATGAAAATTCATGCAAGTGCATGACAATGCATTGAATCTCACATCTGAACCAAGAAAAAAGTGAACTTTGAAAGTTCAATATTTTTTCATGAAAATTCATGCAAGTGCATGACAATGCATTGAATCTCACATCTGAACCAAGAAAAAAGTGAACTTTGAAAGTTCAATATTTTTTCATGAAAATTCATGCAAGTGCATGACAATGCATTGAATCTCACATCTGAACCAAGAAAAAAGTGAACTTTGAAAGTTCAATATTTTTTCATGAAAATTCATGCAAGTGCATGACAATGCATTGAATCTCACATCTGAACCAAGAAAAAAGTGAACTTTGAAAGTTCAATATTTTTTCATGAAAATTCATGCAAGTGCATGACAATGCATTGAATCTCACATCTGAACCAAGAAAAAAGTGAACTTTGAAAGTTCAATATTTTTTCATGAAAATTCATGCAAGTGCATGACAATGCATTGAATCTCACATCTGAACCAAGAAAAAAGTGAACTTTGAAAGTTCAATATTTTTTCATGAAAATTCATGCAAGTGCATGACAATGCATTGAATCTCACATCTGAACCAAGAAAAAAGTGAACTTTGAAAGTTCAATATTTTTTCATGAAAATTCATGCAAGTGCATGACAATGCATTGAATCTCACATCTGAACCAAGAAAAAAGTGAACTTTGAAAGTTCAATATTTTTCATGAAAATTCATGCAAGTGCATGACAATGCATTGAATCTCACATCTGAACCAAGAAAAAAGTGAACTTTGAAAGTTCAATATTTTTTCATGAAAATTCATGCAAGTGCATGACAATGCATTGAATCTCACATCTGAACCAAGAAAAAAGTGAACTTTGAAAGTTCAATATTTTTTCATGAAAATTCATGCAAGTGCATGACAATGCATTGAATCTCACATCTGAACCAAGAAAAAAGTGAACTTTGAAAGTTCAATATTTTTTCATGAAAATTCATGCAAGTGCATGACAATGCATTGAATCTCACATCTGAACCAAGAAAAAAGTGAACTTTGAAAGTTCAATATTTTTTCATGAAAATTCATGCAAGTGCATGACAATGCATTGAATCTCACATCTGAACCAAGAAAAAAGTGAACTTTGAAAGTTCAATATTTTTTCATGAAAATTCATGCAAGTGCATGACAATGCATTGAATCTCACATCTGAACCAAGAAAAAAGTGAACTTTGAAAGTTCAATATTTTTTCATGAAAATTCATGCAAGTGCATGACAATGCATTGAATCTCACATCTGAACCAAGAAAAAAGTGAACTTTGAAAGTTCAATATTTTTTCATGAAAATTCATGCAAGTGCATGACAATGCATTGAATCTCACATCTGAACCAAGAAAAAAGTGAACTTTGAAAGTTCAATATTTTTTCATGAAAATTCATGCAAGTGCATGACAATGCATTGAATCTCACATCTGAACCAAGAAAAAAGTGAACTTTGAAAGTTCAATATTTTTTCATGAAAATTCATGCAAGTGCATGACAATGCATTGAATCTCACATCTGAACCAAGAAAAAAGTGAACTTTGAAAGTTCAATATTTTTTCATGAAAATTCATGCAAGTGCATTCATTAAAGTAAACTTTGAAAATTCAATATTTTTTCATGAAAATTCATGCAAGTGCATGACAATGCATTGAATCTCACATCTGAACCAAGAAAAAAGTGAACTTTGAAAGTTCAATATTTTTTCATGAAAATTCATGCAAGTGCATGACAATGCATTGAATCTCACATCTGAACCAAGAAAAAAGTGAACTTTGAAAGTTCAATATTTTTCATGAAAATTCATGCAAGTGCATGACAATGCATTGAATCTCACATCTGAACCAAGAAAAAAGTGAACTTTGAAAGTTCAATATTTTTTCATGAAAATTCATGCAAGTGCATGACAATGCATTGAATCTCACATCTGAACCAAGAAAAAAGTGAACTTTGAAAGTTCAATATTTTTTCATGAAAATTCATGCAAGTGCATGACAATGCATTGAATCTCACATCTGAACCAAGAAAAAAGTGAACTTTGAAAGTTCAATATTTTTTCATGAAAATTCATGCAAGTGCATGACAATGCATTGAATCTCACATCTGAACCAAGAAAAAAGTGAACTTTGAAAGTTCAATATTTTTTCATGAAAATTCATGCAAGTGCATGACAATGCATTGAATCTCACATCTGAACCAAGAAAAAAGTGAACTTTGAAAGTTCAATATTTTTTCATGAAAATTCATGCAAGTGCATGACAATGCATTGAATCTCACATCTGAACCAAGAAAAAAGTGAACTTTGAAAGTTCAATATTTTTTCATGAAAATTCATGCAAGTGCATGACAATGCATTGAATCTCACATCTGAACCAAGAAAAAAGTGAACTTTGAAAGTTCAATATTTTTTCATGAAAATTCATGCAAGTGCATGACAATGCATTGAATCTCACATCTGAACCAAGAAAAAAGTGAACTTTGAAAGTTCAATATTTTTTCATGAAAATTCATGCAAGTGCATGACAATGCATTGAATCTCACATCTGAACCAAGAAAAAAGTGAACTTTGAAAGTTCAATATTTTTTCATGAAAATTCATGCAAGTGCATGACAATGCATTGAATCTCACATCTGAACCAAGAAAAAAGTGAACTTTGAAAGTTCAATATTTTTTCATGAAAATTCATGCAAGTGCATGACAATGCATTGAATCTCACATCTGAACCAAGAAAAAAGTGAACTTTGAAAGTTCAATATTTTTTCATGAAAATTCATGCAAGTGCATGACAATGCATTGAATCTCACATCTGAACCAAGAAAAAAGTGAACTTTGAAAGTTCAATATTTTTTCATGAAAATTCATGCAAGTGCATGACAATGCATTGAATCTCACATCTGAACCAAGAAAAAAGTGAACTTTGAAAGTTCAATATTTTTTCATGAAAATTCATGCAAGTGCATGACAATGCATTGAATCTCACATCTGAACCAAGAAAAAAGTGAACTTTGAAAGTTCAATATTTTTTCATGAAAATTCATGCAAGTGCATGACAATGCATTGAATCTCACATCTGAACCAAGAAAAAAGTGAACTTTGAAAGTTCAATATTTTTTCATGAAAATTCATGCAAGTGCATGACAATGCATTGAATCTCACATCTGAACCAAGAAAAAAGTGAACTTTGAAAGTTCAATATTTTTTCATGAAAATTCATGCAAGTGCATTCATTAAAGTAAACTTTGAAAAATCAATATTTTTTCATGAAAATTCATGCAAGTGCATGACAATGCATTGAATCTCACATCTGAACCAAGAAAAAAGTGAACTTTGAAAGTTCAATATTTTTTCATGAAAATTCATGCAAGTGCATGACAATGCATTGAATCTCACATCTGAACCAAGAAAAAAGTGAACTTTGAAAGTTCAATATTTTTTCATGAAAATTCATGCAAGTGCATGACAATGCATTGAATCTCACATCTGAACCAAGAAAAAAGTGAACTTTGAAAGTTCAATATTTTTTCATGAAAATTCATGCAAGTGCATGACAATGCATTGAATCTCACATCTGAACCAAGAAAAAAGTGAACTTTGAAAGTTCAATATTTTTTCATGAAAATTCATGCAAGTGCATGACAATGCATTGAATCTCACATCTGAACCAAGAAAAAAGTGAACTTTGAAAGTTCAATATTTTTTCATGAAAATTCATGCAAGTGCATGACAATGCATTGAATCTCACATCTGAACCAAGAAAAAAGTGAACTTTGAAAGTTCAATATTTTTTCATGAAAATTCATGCAAGTGCATGACAATGCATTGAATCTCACATCTGAACCAAGAAAAAAGTGAACTTTGAAAGTTCAATATTTTTTCATGAAAATTCATGCAAGTGCATGACAATGCATTGAATCTCACATCTGAACCAAGAAAAAAGTGAACTTTGAAAGTTCAATATTTTTTCATGAAAATTCATGCAAGTGCATGACAATGCATTGAATCTCACATCTGAACCAAGAAAAAAGTGAACTTTGAAAGTTCAATATTTTTTCATGAAAATTCATGCAAGTGCATTCATTAAAGTAAACTTTGAAAATTCAATATTTTTTCATGAAAATTCATGCAAGTGCATGACAATGCATTGAATCTCACATCTGAACAAAGAAAAAAGTGAACTTTGAAAGTTCAATATTTTTTCATGAAAATTCATGCAAGTGCATGACAATGCATTGAATCTCACATCTGAACCAAGAAAAAAGTGAACTTTGAAAGTTCAATATTTTTTCATGAAAATTCATGCAAGTGCATGACAATGCATTGAATCTCACATCTGAACCAAGAAAAAAGTGAACTTTGAAAGTTCAATATTTTTTCATGAAAATTCATGCAAGTGCATGACAATGCATTGAATCTCACATCTGAACCAAGAAAAAAGTGAACTTTGAAAGTTCAATATTTTTTCATGAAAATTCATGCAAGTGCATGACAATGCATTGAATCTCACATCTGAACCAAGAAAAAAGTGAACTTTGAAAGTTCAATATTTTTTCATGAAAATTCATGCAAGTGCATGACAATGCATTGAATCTCACATCTGAACCAAGAAAAAAGTGAACTTTGAAAGTTCAATATTTTTTCATGAAAATTCATGCAAGTGCATGACAATGCATTGAATCTCACATCTGAACCAAGAAAAAAGTGAACTTTGAAAGTTCAATATTTTTTCATGAAAATTCATGCAAGTGCATGACAATGCATTGAATCTCACATCTGAACCAAGAAAAAAGTGAACTTTGAAAGTTCAATATTTTTTCATGAAAATTCATGCAAGTGCATTCATTAAAGTAAACTTTGAAAATTCAATATTTTTTCATGAAAATTCATGCAAGTGCATGACAATGCATTGAATCTCACATCTGAACCAAGAAAAAAGTGAACTTTGAAAGTTCAATATTTTTTCATGAAAATTCATGCAAGTGCATGACAATGCATTGAATCTCACATCTGAACCAAGAAAAAAGTGAACTTTGAAAGTTCAATATTTTTCATGAAAATTCATGCAAGTGCATGACAATGCATTGAATCTCACATCTGAACCAAGAAAAAAGTGAACTTTGAAAGTTCAATATTTTTTCATGAAAATTCATGCAAGTGCATGACAATGCATTGAATCTCACATCTGAACCAAGAAAAAAGTGAACTTTGAAAGTTCAATATTTTTTCATGAAAATTCATGCAAGTGCATGACAATGCATTGAATCTCACATCTGAACCAAGAAAAAAGTGAACTTTGAAAGTTCAATATTTTTTCATGAAAATTCATGCAAGTGCATGACAATGCATTGAATCTCACATCTGAACCAAGAAAAAAGTGAACTTTGAAAGTTCAATATTTTTTCATGAAAATTCATGCAAGTGCATGACAATGCATTGAATCTCACATCTGAACCAAGAAAAAAGTGAACTTTGAAAGTTCAATATTTTTTCATGAAAATTCATGCAAGTGCATGACAATGCATTGAATCTCACATCTGAACCAAGAAAAAAGTGAACTTTGAAAGTTCAATATTTTTTCATGAAAATTCATGCAAGTGCATGACAATGCATTGAATCTCACATCTGAACCAAGAAAAAAGTGAACTTTGAAAGTTCAATATTTTTTCATGAAAATTCATGCAAGTGCATGACAATGCATTGAATCTCACATCTGAACCAAGAAAAAAGTGAACTTTGAAAGTTCAATATTTTTTCATGAAAATTCATGCTAGTGCATTCATTAAAGTAAACTTTGAAAATTCAATATTTTTTCATGAAAATTCATGCAAGTGCATGACAATGCATTGAATCTCACATCTGAACCAAAAAAAAAGTGAACTTTGAAAGTTCAATATTTTTTCATGAAAATTCATGCAAGTGCATGACAATGCATTGAATCTCACATCTGAACCCAAGAAAAAAGTGAACTATTTGAAAGTTCATATTTTTTCATGAAAATTCATGCAGTGCATGACAATGCATGAATCTGACATCTGAACCAAGAAAAAAGTGAACTTTGAAAGTTCAATATTTTTTCATGAAAATTCAAGCAAGTGCATGACAATGCATTGCATCTCACATTTGAACCAAGAAAATAGTGAACTTTGAAAGTTGAATATTTTTTCATGAAAATTCATGCAAGTGCATGGCAATGCATTGAATCTCACATCTGAACCAAGAAAAAAGTGAACTTTGAAAGTTCAATATTTTTTCATGAAAATTCATGCAAGTGCATGACAATGCATTGAATCTCACATCTGAACCAAGAAAAAAGTGAACTTTGAAAGTTCAATATTTTTTTCATGAAAATTCATGCAAGTGCATGACAATGCATTGAATCTGACATCTGAACCAAGAAAAAAAGTGAACTTTGAAAGTTCAATATTTTTTTCATGAAAATTCAAGCAAGTGCATGACAATGCATTGCATCTCACATTTGAACCAAGAAAATAGTGAACTTTGAAAGTTCAATATTTTTTCATGAAAATTCATGCAAGTGCATGACAATACATTGAATCTCACATCTGAACCAAGAAAAAAGTGAACTTTGAAAGTTCAATATTTTTTCATGAAAATTCATGCAAGTGCATGACAATGCATTGAATCTCACATCTGAACCAAGAAAAAAGTGAACTTTGAAAGTTCAATATTTTTTCATGAAAATTCATGCAAGTGCATGGACAATGCATTGAATCTCACATCTGAACCAAGAAAAAAGTGAACTTTGAAAGTTCAATATTTTTTCATGAAAATTCATGCAAGTGCATGACAATGCATTGAATCTCACATCTGAACCAAGAAAAAAGTGAACTTTGAAAGTTCAATATTTTTTCATGAAAATTCATGCAAGTGCATGACAATGCATTGAATCTCACATCTGAACCAAGAAAAAGTGAACTTTGAAAGTTCAATATTTCTTCATGAAAATTCATGCAAGTGCATGACAATGCATTGAATCTCACATCTGAACCAAGAAAAAAGTGAACTTTGAAAGTTCAATATTTTTTCATGAAAATTCATGCAAGTGCATGACAATGCATTGAATCTCACATCTGAACCAAGAAAAAAGTGAACTTTGAAAGTTCAATATTTTTTCATGAAAATTCATGCAAGTGCATGACAATGCATTGAATCTCACATCTGAACCAAGAAAAAAGTGAACTTTGAAAGTTCAATATTTTTCATGAAAATTCATGCAAGTGCATGACAATGCATTGAATCTCACATCTGAACCAAGAAAAAAGTGAACTTTGAAAGTTCAATATTTTTTCATGAAAATTCATGCAAGTGCATGACAATGCATTGAATCTCACATCTGAACCAAGAAAAAAAGTGAACTTTGAAAGTTCAATATTTCTTCATGAAAATTCATGCAAGTGCATGACAATGCATTGAATCTCACATCTGAACCAAGAAAAAAGTGAACTTTGAAAGTTCAATATTTTTTCATGAAAATTCATGCAAGTGCATGACAATGCATTGAATCTCACATCTGAACCAAGAAAAAAGTGAACTTTGAAAGTTCAATATTTTTTCATGAAAATTCATGCAAGTGCATGACAATGCATTGAATCTCACATCTGAACCAAGAAAAAAGTGAACTTTGAAAGTTCAATATTTCTTCATGAAAATTCATGCAAGTGCATGACAATGCATTGAATCTCACATCTGAACCAAGAAAAAAGTGAACTTTGAAAGTTCAATATTTTTTCATGAAAATTCATGCTAGTGCATTCATTAAAGTAAACTTTGAAAATTCAATATTTTTTCATGAAAATTCATGAAAGTGCATGACAATGCATTGAATCTCACATCTGAACCAAGAAAAAAGTGAACTTTGAAAGTTCAATATTTTTTTCATGAAAATTCATGCAAGTGCTTGACAATGCATTGAATCTCACATCTGAACCAAGAAAAAAGTGAACTTTGAAAGTTCAATATTTTTTTCATGAAAATTCATGAAAGTGCATGACAATGCATTGAATCTCACATCTGAACCAAGAAAAAAGTGAACTTTGAAAGTTCAATATTTTTTCATGAAAATTCATGCAAGTGCTTGACAATGCATTGAATCTCACATCTGAACCAAGAAAAAAGTGAACTTTGAAAGTTCAATATTTTTCATGAAAATTCATGCAAGTGCATGACAATGCATTGAATCTGACATCTGAACCAAGAAAAAAGTGAACTTTGAAAGTTCAATATTTTTTCATGAAAATTCAAGCAAGTGCATGACAATGCATTGAATCTCACATCTGAACCAAGAAAAAAGTGAACTTTGAAAGTTCAATATTTTTTTCATGAAAATTCATGCAAGTGCATGACAATGCATTGAATCTCACATCTGAACCAAGAAAAAAGTGAACTTTGAAAGTTCAATATTTTTTCATGAAAATTCATGCAAGTGCATGACAATGCATTGAATCTCACATCTGAACCAAGAAAAAAGTGAACTTTGAAAGTTCAATATTTTTTCATGAAAATTCATGCAAGTGCATGACAATGCATTGAATCTCACATCTGAACCAAGAAAAAAGTGAACTTTGAAAGTTCAATATTTTTTCATGAAAATTCATGCAAGTGCATGACAATGCATTGAATCTCACATCTGAACCAAGAAAAAGTGAACTTTGAAAGTTCAATATTTTTTCATGAAAATTCATGCAAGTGCATGACAATGCATTGAATCTCACATCTGAACCAAGAAAAAAAGTGAACTTTGAAAGTTCAATATTTCTTCATGAAAATTCATGCAAGTGCATGACAATGCATTGAATCTCACATCTGAACCAAGAAAAAAGTGAACTTTGAAAGTTAAATATTTTTTTCATGAAAATTCAAGCAAGTGCATGACAATGCATTGAATCTCACATCTGAACCAAGAAAAAAGTGAACTTTGAAAGTTCAATATTTTTTCATGAAAATTCATGCAAGTGCATGACAATGCATTGAATCTCACATCTGAACCAAGAAAAAAGTGAACTTTGAAAGTTAAATATTTTTTCATGAAAATTCAAGCAAGTGCATGACAATGCATTGAATCTCACATCTGAACCAAGAAAAAAGTGAACTTTGAAAGTTCAATATTTTTTCATGAAAATTCATGCTAGTGCAATTCATTAAAGTAAACTTTGAAAATTCAATATTTTTTCATGAAAATTCATGAAAGTGCATGACAATGCATTGCATCTCACATTTGAACCAAGAAAATAGTGAACTTTGAAAGTTCAATATTTTTTCATGAAAATTCAAGCAAGTGCATGACAATGCATTGAATCTCACATCTGAACCAAGAAAAAAGTGAACTTTGAAAGTTCAATATTTTTTCATGAAAATTCATGCAAGTGCATGACAATGCATTGAATCTCACATCTGAACCAAGAAAAAAGTGAACTTTGAAAGTTCAATATTTTTTCATGAAAATTCATGCAAGTGCATGACAATGCATTGAATCTCACATCTGAACCAAGAAAAAAGTGAACTTTGAAAGTTCAATATTTTTTCATGAAAATTCATGCAAGTGCATGACAATGCATTGAATCTCACATCTGAACCAAGAAAAAAGTGAACTTTGAAAGTTCAATATTTTTTCATGAAAATTCATGCAAGTGCATGACAATGCATTGATTCTCACATCTGAACCAAGAAAAAAGTGAACTTTGAAAGTTCAATATTTTTTCATGAAAATTCAAGCAAGTGCATGACAATGCATTGAATCTCACATCTGAACCAAGAAAAAAGTGAACTTTGAAAGTTCAATATTTGTTCATGAAAATTCATGCTAGTGCATTCATTAAAGTAAACTTTGAAAATTCAATATTTTTTCATGAAAATTCATGAAAGTGCATGACAATGCATTGAATCTCACATCTGAACCAAGAAAAAAAGTGAACTTTGAAAGTTCAATATTTTTTCATGAAAATTCATGCAAGTGCTTGACAATGCATTGAATCTCACATCTGAACCAAGAAAAAAGTGAACTTTGAAAGTTCAATATTTTTCATGAAAATTCATGCAAGTGCATGACAATGCATTGAATCTCACATCTGAACCAAGAAAAAAGTGAACTTTGAAAGTTCAATATTTTTTCATGAAAATTCATGCAAGTGCATGACAATGCATTGAATCTCACATCTGAACCAAGAAAAAAGTGAACTTTGAAAGTTCAATATTTTTTCATGAAAATTCATGCAAGTGCATGACAATGCATTGAATCTCACATCTGAACCAGAAAAAAGTGAACTTTGAAAGTTCAATATTTCTTCATGAAAATTCATGCAAGTGCATGACAATGCATTGAATCTCACATCTGAACCAAGAAAAAAGTGAACTTTGAAATTTCAATATTTTTTCATGAAAATTCATGCAAGTGCATGACAATGCATTGAATCTCACATCTGAACCAAGAAAAAAGTGAACTTTGAAAGTTCAATATTTTTTCATGAAAATTCATGCAAGTGCATGACAATGCATTGAATCTCACATCTGAACCAAGAAAAAAGTGAACTTTGAAAGTTCAATATTTCTTCATGAAAATTCATGCAAGTGCATGACAATGCATTGAATCTCACATCTGAACCAAGAAAAAAGTGAACTTTGAAAGTTCAATATTTTTTCATGAAAATTCATGCAAGTGCATGACAATGCATTGAATCTCACATCTGAACCAAGAAAAAAGTGAACTTTGAAAGTTCAATATTTTTTCATGAAAATTCATGCAAGTGCATGACAATGCATTGAATTCTCACATCTGAACCAAGAAAAAAGTGAACTTTGAAAGTTCAATATTTTTTCATGAAAATTCATGAAAGTGCATGACAATGCATTGATTCTCACATCTGAACCAAGAAAAAAGTGAACTTTGAAAGTTCAATATTTTTTCATGAAAATTCATGCTAGTGCATTCATTAAAGTAAACTTTGAAAATTCAATATTTTTTCATGAAAATTCGTGAAAGTGCATGACAATGCATTGAATCTCACATCTGAACCAAGAAAAAAGTGAACTTTGAAAGTTCAATATTTTTTCATGAAAATTCATGCAAGTGCTTGACAATGCATTGAATCTCACATCTGAACCAAGAAAAAAGTGAACTTTGAAAGTTCAATATTTTTCATGAAAATTCATGCAAGTGCATGACAATGCATTGAATCTGACATCTGAACCAAGAAAAAAGTGAACTTTGAAAGTTCAATATTTTTTCATGAAAATTCAAGCAAGTGCATGACAATGCATTGCATCTCACATTTGAACCAAGAAAATAGTGAACTTTAAAAGTTCAATATTTTATCATGAAAATTCATGCAAGTGCATGACAATGCATTGAATCTCACATCTGAACCAAGAAAAAAGTGAACTTTGAAAGTTCAATATTTTTTTCATGAAAATTCATGCAAGTGCATGACAATGCATTGAATCTCACATCTGAACCAAGAAAAAAGTGAACTTTGAAAGTTCAATATTTTTTCATGAAAATTCATGCAAGTGCATGACAATGCATTGAATCTCACATCTGAACCAAGAAAAAAGTGAACTTTGAAAGTTCAATATTTTTTCATGAAAATTCATGCTAGTGCATTCATTAAAGTAAACTTTGAAAATTCAATATTTTTTCATGAAAATTCATGAAAGTGCATGACAATGCATTGAATCTCACATCTGAACCAAGAAAAAAAGTGAACTTTGAAAGTTCAATATTTTTTCATGAAAATTCATCCAAGTGCTTGACAATGCATTGAATCTCACATCTGAACCAAGAAAAAAGTGAACTTTGAAAGTTCAATATTTTTCATGAAAATTCATGCAAGTGCATGACAATGCATTGAATCTGACATCTGAACCAAGAAAAAAGTGAACTTTGAAAGTTCAATATTTTTTCATGAAAATTCAAGCAAGTGCATGACAATGCATTGCATCTCACATTTGAACCAAGAAAATAGTGAACTTTGAAAGTTCAATATTTTTTTCATGAAAATTCATGCAAGTGCATGACAATGCATTGAATCTCACATCTGAACCAAGAAAAAAGTGAACTTTGAAAGTTCAATATTTCTTCATGAAAATTCATGCAAGTGCATGACAATGCATTGAATCTCACATCTGAACCAAGAAAAAAGTGAACTTTGAAAGTTCAATATTTTTTCATGAAAATTCATGCAAGTGCATGACAATGCATTGAATCTCACATCTGAACCAAGAAAAAAGTGAACTTTGAAAATTCAATATTTTTTCATGAAAATTCATGCTAGTGCATTCATTAAAGTAAACTTTGAAAATTCAATTTTTTTTCATGAAAATTCATGAAAGTGCATGACAATGCATTGAATCTCACATCTGAACCAAGAAAAAAGTGAACTTTGAAAGTTCAATATTTTTTCATGAAAATTCATGCAAGTGCTTGACAATGCATTGAATCTCACATCTGAACCAAGAAAAAAGTGAACTTTGAAAGTTCAATATTTTTTCATGAAAATTCAAGCAAGTGCATGACAATGCATTGCATCTCACATTTGAACCAAGAAAATAGTGAATTTTGAAAGTTCAATATTTTTTCATGAAAATTCATGCAAGTGCATGACAATGCATTGAATCTCACATCTGAACCAAGAAAAAAGTGAACTTTGAAAGTTCAATATTTTTTTCATGAAAATTCATGCAATTGCATGACAATGCATTGAATCTCACATCTGAACCAAGAAAAAAGTGAACTTTGAAAGTTCAATATTTTTTCATGAAAATTCATGCAAGTGCATGACAATGCATTGAATCTCACATCTGAACCAAGAAAAAAGTGAACTTTGAAAGTTCAATATTTTTTCATGAAAATTCAAGCAAGTGCATGACAATGCATTGCATCTCACATTTGAACCAAGAAAATAGTGAACTTTGAAAGTTCAATATTTTTTCATGAAAAATTCATGCAAGTGCATGACAATGCATTGAATCTCACATCTGAACCAAGAAAAAAAGTGAACTTTGAAAGTTCAATATTTCTTCATGAAAATTCATGCAAGTGCATGACAATGCATTGAATCTCACATCTGAACCAAAAAAAAAAGTGAACTTTGAAAGTTCAATATTTTTTCATGAAAAATTCATGCAAGTGCATGACAATGCATTGAATCTCACATCTGAACCAAGAAAAAAGTGAACTTTGAAAATTCAATATTTTTTCATGAAAATTCATGCTAGTGCATTCATTAAAGTAAACTTTGAAAATTCAATTTTTTTCATGAAAATTCATGAAAGTGCATGACAATGCATTGAATCTCACATCTGAACCAAGAAAAAAGTGAACTTTGAAAGTTCAATATTTTTTCATGAAAATTCATGCAAGTGCTTGACAATGCATTGAATCTCACATCTGAACCAAGAAAAAAGTGAACTTTGAAAGTTCAATATTTTTTCATGAAAATTCAAGCAAGTGCATGACAATGCATTGCATCTCACATTTGAACCAAGAAAATAGTGAACTTTGAAAGTTCAATATTTTTTCATGAAAATTCATGCAAGTGCATGACAATGCATTGAATCTCACATCTGAACCAAGAAAAAAGTGAACTTTGAAAGTTCAATATTTTTTCATGAAAATTCATGCAATTGCATGACAATGCATTGAATCTCACATCTGAACCAAGAAAAAAGTGAACTTTGAAAGTTCAATATTTTTTCATGAAAATTCATGCAAGTGCATGACAATGCATTGAATCTCACATCTGAACCAAGAAAAAAGTGAACTTTGAAAGTTCAATATTTTTTCCAGCCTGGTCTCCCTTGACGTCAAAAACAGTCTTGACATGCACTGCAAGGCTTTCTGATTGGCTGGTGGTAAGTCACGTGACCCTTCCTTAAAATTTGTTGTTTTCTGCCGCCATTTTGATTTTTCTTAAATAGGTAACTATATATTTACATAATTATCTTTGTAATTAATTGTTTTTAAGCATTGGAGATGTTTTTTTTTAAATTAAGACGTTAAAATTACCCAAGTGCCATCGGTTTTTATTATCCCTTTGATTCATTTTTTTTTCTAAAATCATTTCTTTGTTAACTTGTTAATCTGTCAAAACCAATATGTTGTTATATTTTTTTAAATATTTTATAATTTATTGATCTTATTCGACTAGTTTAAGCATTTCTGTACTTTAGTTGCTTTATTATAACTATTTTATTTGTATTTGTATTGTTCTAGGTAAATTTCTTTGGTATTGGTTTGAAACGGGGAGACTTTCATTTTAAAGATTTCATTTTATATTTCAGATTGAAATTTTACAGCTTTCAAGCAATCAATTTCATTATGGTATGTGTGTTTGTATATTTTTCAAATTATTTATTGATTTAATATGGTCTTTTTTTTTAATTATAGGTGTGAAACTAAAATTCAGATATCGTCAACTTGTTTCATGTTTTCACATCTTGTTTCAGATAAAAGATGGCTATCAAATTATCAGTTTCACAAAGGATTTTTCTTTTAACACTTTATAGCTTTTTATTGAAACAATATTGTTTTCTTTATACAGGTTTCTATAGTTGCTGTCAAAGAGTCAAGACCTGAGTAAAAGGTTTTTGTTGTATTAGTAATCTAAAACAAAAAATTATTGTATTTATTCTATTTATAGTGTTTGGTACACACAAATTCATTAATA
>JAUANT010000110.1:0-87622 GCA_030770115.1 Daphnia galeata
CAGTATTTTTCACCCGTAAAAAAACCGGGTAAAACCCGGGTACCCGGGTTTTACCCGTTTTTTTTTAAGCCCCATTTTTTTTAAAATTTACCCGGGTAATACCCGGTTCAAGCCCGTTTTCGAGGTTACCCAAACCGAGTGAAACCCGTTTGAGGTAAAACCCGTTTTCAACAAACCGGTTTGTCCAAAACCCGCCCATTTCGGTCCGGACCCACAGCCCTAGGGGGAGATAGGAAAAAAGGGGGTTTTTTGATTTATTTACCATAGTAATTCTTTTCCAATTCAGGAATGTTCTGGAATCATAAACTTTAAAGCATTCTGCGTCTTCTCCATGTCATTTTAAATAATTAATCATCCCTAGTTAATCCATGAAAAATAATTCAAGTCCAAGGAAAGGAATCATAGGATGCTGTTTAGTATTTTTTTTCGTTTCTAGTGATAATAATATAAGCTTGTCAAAACTCTAAAGTCAAGTGAATTATACTAAACAACTGAATTATACTAACAATTAAGTATTTTTTTCCTTTCTAGTGATAATAATATAGCTGTCAAAACTCAAAAGTCAAGTGAATAATACTAAACAGCATCCTAGCTTTTGACTTGAATCAGCTTGAATTAATTTTCATGGATAAACTAAGGATGATTAATTATTCAAAAAAACTGGAGAAGTCGCAGAATGCTTTAAAGTTTAGGATTCCAGAACATTTCCTGAATTGGAAAAGAATTACTATGGTAAATAAATCAAAAACCCCCTTTTTTTCCTATCTCCCCCTGCAAACGATACCCGCTGGGTATTTGGAAAATTGGCAATGCAGCATCCGTAACTGGTCTATACATTAAATTAGAAATCTAAAAAATGGTGTTAATTTTAGAAGACAAACATAACAACAAAAATACGGTGTTAAATTTAGAAGACAAACATAACAACAAAAATACGAACCGTTAAATATGAAAAATTGAGATAAAAGATTATTGAAATAGAAAAATTCCAAGTTTCGATTCACTACGAGGAACAGACGAGCCGTAACGTCGTTTGACGGGTTTACTGTTTCCCGTCGTGCGGATAGCGGAGCGGAATTCCCTCAGCATTCCTTTCTAGAAGTTTCTGCCTTTGTCGTTTAGAGCCTCCCAAAACGAATTCGCACATGCTGATGAAAATGGCGATTAAGAGACCGACAACCAATACGAAAAATACTCTGCCAACGTTGGCTAATCCGAGTTCACTAGCCGCTGAACTGCCGCCACCTTCGTCCTATAGAATTCGATTTTATTAAAATTTAAATCATTTCATTTCAATTTAAATAATAATTAGAATCTCGTTCGTCAGCATACACAGAAGCTAGAAAAAACCAACAAGCAAAATAGATTTCCAGAGTAACATCACCCCGAAGATCATCAACTAGTTAAAATTTGTCAAAAAAAAATTTGTTTCTATTATCTCGACTTTGCGGCTTTTACCACGGGCTTTTGAGGAACAAGCACAATGAAATTCTTTCTTGAACTAGCTTCAGGGGGTTCAGCAGCATACACAGAAGAAAAAACCAACAAGCAAAATAGATTTCAAGAGTTACATCACCCAGAAGATCATCAACTCGTTAAAATTTGTCAAAAAAAATTTTGTTTCTATTATCTCGACTTTGCGGCTTTACCACGGGCTTTTTGAGAACAAGCACAATGAAATTCTTCTTGAAATAGCTTCATGGGTTCGTCAGCATACATAGAAGCTAGAGAAAACCAACAAGCAAAATAGATTTCAAGAGTTACATCACCCCGAAGATCATCAACTCGTAAAATTTGTCAAAAAAAATTTTCTTTCTATTATCTCGACTTTGTGGCTTTACCACGGGATTTTGAGGGACAAGCACAATGAAATTCTTCTTGAACTAGCTTCAGTTGTTCGTCAGCATACATAGAAGCTAGAAAAACCAACAAGCAAAATAGATTTCAAGAGTTACATCACCTCGACCCACCCGACCATAAATGTCCATTATATCAATTGCAAAGTATTTAAAAATCATTCCAAAACAAAGCTCAGACAGAAATAGGCATGATGCACCCCGTATCAATGCAATGGCTATGATATAATCCAATTTTTTTGTCAAATAGGTTCTTTTGGGGTCCTATTACATACCTTTAGGACCAGAAATGTTCATTATATCAATTGTAAAGTATTAAAAAATCATTCCAAAACAAAGCTCAGACAGAAATTTATATTTAAGGCATGTTGCACCCCGTATCAATGCAATGGCTATGATATAATCAAATTTTTTTTGTTCAAATAGGTTTTTTTGGGTCCTATAGGACCATAAATGTCCATTATATCAATTGTAAAGTATTAAAAAATCATTCCAAAACAAACCTCAGACAGAAATTTATATTTAAGGCATGTTGCACCCCCGTATCAATGCAATGGCTATGATATAATCCAATTTTTTTGTCAAATAGGTTTTTATTGGGTCCTATTACATACCGTTAGGACCATAAATGTCCATTATATCAATTGCAAAGTATTAAAAAATCATTCCAAAACAAACCTCAGACAGAATTTTATATTTAAGGCATGTTGCACCCCGTATTAATGCAATGGCTATGATATAATCCAATTTTTTTTTTCAAATAGGTTTTTTTGGGTCCTTTTACATACCGTAAGGACCATTAATGTCCATTATATCAATTGTAAAGTATTAAAAAATCATTCCAAAACAAACCTCAGACAGAAATTTATATTTAAGGCATGTTGCACCCCGTATCAATATAATGGCTATGATATAATCAAATTTTTTTGTCAAATAGGTTTTTTTGGGGTCCTATTACATACCGTAAGGACCATTAATGTCCATTATATCAATTGCAAAGTATTAAAAAATCATTCCAAAACAAACCTCAGACAGAAATTTATATTTAAGGCATGTTTCACCCCGTATCAATGCAATGGCTATGATATAATCCAATTTTTTTGTCAAATAGGTTTTTTTTTGGGGTCCTATTACATACCGTAAACGACCATTAATGTCCATTATATCAATTGCAAAGTATTAAAAAATCATTCCAAAACAAACCTCAGACAGAAATTTATATTTAAGGCATATTGCACCCCGTATCTATGCAATGGCTATGATATAATCCAATTTTTTTGTCAAATAGGTTTTTTTGGGGTCCTATTACATACCTTTAGGACCAGAAATGTCCATTTTATCAATTGCAAAGTATTAAAAAATCATTCCAAAACAAACCTCAGACAGAAATTTATATTTAAGGCGTGTTGCACCCCGTATCAATGCAATGGCTATGATATAATCCAATTTTTTTTGTCAAATATGTTTTTTTTGGGGTCTTATTACATACCTTTAGGACCAGAAATGTCCATTATATCAATTGTAAAGTATTAAAAAATCATTCCAAAACAAACCTCAGACAGAAATTTATATTTAAGGCATGTTGCACCCCGTATCAATATAATGGCTATGATATAATCCAATTTTTTTGTCAAATAGGTTTTTTTTTGGGTCCTATTACATACCTTTAGGACCAGGAATGTCCATTATATCAATTTTAAAGTATCAAAAAAAGGTTAGAGTCTATTCGTCCGTCGGACGGAAATATAGCACCAGGGCTATTCTTCCGTCCGACGGACGAATAGTGCCATTCCTTTCCAGGGCTATTCGTCCGTCGTGAAGAAAATTGCATATGCTTTAAATAGGGGAGATTTTACATAACTATTTCCGCAAGTTAAGCCTAGTTATGGGAACTCCCAATAAAAAGTATGTAAGAATGAAGAATATATAGAATAAAAATAAAAGATAATTATATTTTTTTTCGTGTAGAACAAGATCAATTATAGATTTAATGTCTTTAAAAAATTAAAAGTAACTTTTTTAAGAAGCAGGGTACGAAAATTCAAGAACGGAAGTCTTTTACGTATATAACGTAATTCGGTTTAAGCAACCTTCTTTTGGAATGCGAAAAAATTTTTTGGTGCGTAAAACCGTTTAAAAAACTGATATCATTTTACCCAACACTCAAAAAGCCTGAAGTCTGTATGTGTATAAACCATAGGTTGCTTAAACCCAATGACGTTATACGTAACATACGAAAGGTAAATTTTTGAGAACATTTAAATTTTCTAGTGTGAACGTATTGTAACTCTATATTTTTATATTGAAAAAACAATATTTTTCCGACAGAGGAATAGATTTTTTTCATCGTAAAATTAATTACATATAGCTGAAAAAACCGACGGTGGACAAACGTGAAACATCACTGACACAACAATAACGGACAGTAAACGCTGCAATAATTTCCGTTCGTTATTCATTTTTTTTATTATTATTTTTCCGTACCCTGCTTCTAAAAAAGTTACTTTTAATTTTTGACCACATTCAACACCAACACAACACAGCAAACTGCAAGCTTGCAGTCGTTCAATTCAGCGATTTCTATCTCTCATCGGGCAGTCCAACGGCCCGCTGCTTTCTACCCCTCCGCTCGTCAGTCACTCGTTTCCACCGGATTTCCATCCATCGATTGTTTGCTTAATACCGGGCCTGCCTACATCCACTCTATCAGTTTTTTGATTCATTATTCATTATTTTGCATGTACCAATATCGCACTACCACATTGCGTTACGGCCTTGAGCAACAAAATTCCTCCGCCAGGTGGCCGGCACTCGTTTCTTCGGAACTCCAACAACGCCACTAGATGGCTGCTGCGACCGGGCTATTATTGTACGGCGTCTCTCGTGCATAGGAAGATTGGAATCGAGTCGTCCAATTAATGGATTGAGAACATTAACTAAGGAGGCAAATGCAAACAGCTGAATCACCCGATATTGGATATTCTCACTATCACTCTCTAACTCTGGGCAAGAAAACTTATCACGCCAATTTCAACTCACTGACCAGCTGGGCGCCAGCCGTCGTTCTTTTCTCTCTAAGACTATAGATTCCATACGGCAATTTTCTATCTGGCTTTTTCATCTTGGCGTATCAAACCTTCCAAGAGCTACTACACCGACCAAACTACACCACCCCTCCTACTACTGCGACTGCGGCGATTATTGAAGGCGTTTACATCTCCATCATTAATCCAGCCGGCTGAGCCGCCTCGTCTCTCACCGACCAGATTCACACCTAGTGAGATATCCACCACTGGCTCACCATCATACTACACCAGATATCTCCCACTGGCTCACCATCATACTACACCAGAGCGACTACACCGACCAAACTACACCTCCCCTCCTCCTACTTTCTGCGAGATATCCCCACTGGCTCACCATCACCCTACACCAGAGCGACCACACCGACCAGGACTACACCACCCCTCCTAGTACTGCAGCAGATAACTACGCCTCCACTCGAACACAGCCTTCATCACACCCACACCATCGCCTTCTCTGCTGACTCAGCTCATCAGAACTAGGCCCAGTTCAGTTGCTTCTTCTGTTACTTTGTGATTGATCTGTGTTGCTACCACGTGCTCCTACCCTCGAATCGAATCTTTCTTCTCTTTCTGCATTTTTTTTTTTTTTTTTTTTCCTTCACTCCTGGTTGTTACTTATGATCATACTTTATAATACTGCGAGTTATTTGTGACTGATTCTGATTGCCTGCATATGGTTGATTGTTTATTTGTCTGTTTGTTTGTGTGTCTTGTTCTTTTACTTGCCCTCCACTCCCTCCATCCGGGTCTCAATTGGAAGGAATCTGGACTCCAATTGAGAGTACTGAAGAGTAAAAGGTTCTCGGTAGATCACCTTTTAGCATTAGTACTGACTGGTGAACCAGTTTCACTCATCCGCTTTCTGGACGGGATTGTGTGAAAGTTCGGATCCGAAACTAAGTAAGGTCAAGGCGTAGTGGTCGTCATTCAACTGACTCCTTCTTGTCATCCGTTCCGTTGGTTTAGCACCGAGACTCCACTAGTTCTCTGAGCAGCTGACTTGACACAACGAACCTAATACAATAGCTGCTCGCTAGTGTATCATCCTGGTCTCGGTCATACTCGGCTCGTTCAGTAGAACGAAGGGAAAATTGGGCCATTCTCGACGTGTTCGGTACTGACTTGTAGGAGAAAGGCGATTGTTCATTCCGCTCTACGGTCCGTTTCCCGAAAGGTGAGGTGAAAGACGAAGGTGAGTGTGAAACTGGCACTGGAAAAAGATTTGAATATAAGAGAAATTCTTTAATCATTTCTACTTTGGAGGAGAACGGCTAGAGAAGCGACGGACTGGACTGAACCATAACCTACCGTCAAGCGGGGGAAGGCACGTTCAGTTGACGAGCTCTCATCGATCCTTCTCGACCAGTCCGAGCTATTATCGAACGGGTGAGAGGCTTTCACGATACGAGCGAACAGTAGAGTGAGAAGTCCACCCTCGATTTAGACTCAATGCACTGTCCGTCTCTGGCTATTTCCTTCGAGCTTTTACTGTCTTCTCTCGCAACCATCATCATACCACCACACCATCCATATTCATGTCACCTACTGTGCGGAAGTGCCTTAACCCGGCGTGCCATGTACTCATCAACTGTGCTACGGGCCGGAAGAAGTACTGCTCCGAGTCTTGCTACCCTTCAAGAGCAAGGAAGAAAGCACCCAACACCAGCCCAGCTCAACCAAGGCTAGCTTCATCTCCGAATGGCGGACCTGACTCGAGGCCGGGACAGGCTTCCCCCCAACGCGTGGCCGCGTGACCTCGCTCACTCCGCGACCCTCTCCCGGTAGGAGAGCATCTCACGACTCAACGCAATCCAGCTCGTCCCGACACGACACATCATGGGCTCCATCACCACCACCAACAGCTCGATGGCCCCCTGAGCGTGACAAAGGGACACCCATATCCCTCCAGGACAACACGATCATGTTGACAACTCCTCTCCCTACGGCTATCTATTACTCCACCTGCGGCCCATCTACTCGGTGGTCCGGCCGAGCATGTCTTTCGGGCACCATCAGACACTTCAGCCTCGCCCATGGGAAGAAAGCCAAGGTCCAGATTGAATGTAGTCGTTGCTGCCACGTATCCAACACCGTCCAGGCCGCCAATTTCCACGCGGAAAAAACTTGCCCATTAATGGAACACCTTCCAAGTAGCCAGACCCATCAACAACAACAGGATGCGTCTCCCCCTGACAAGACCCAGCTAATCGGGGACAGGCTGATCCTACTCTACCCCCCACCTCTCACTTCCGAGGAAGCGTGCACAATCACACCCAGCTCACCCACTTGGCGGACCAGCAGCCCCTCATCGCTCGGCCGAGCCAGTGAAAGTGGGACCACACCTTCCGACACAACCAGCCTTGACAATCAGTTACCGGAATGCGACCCAGCTCCATCCGGCTCCACCAACACCACCAGTTCACCACCTCTTGACAAACACCCTGCTTCACCGGAGACAAGGCAAAGGCTTGAAGACACCATTCCTCCACCCCCCCCTAACCTGGGGGAGGCAACATACAGCCCGGCACCGTCTGCACATCCTCTCGAGGCCATCGGAGGACCCCCGTCAGGGGGCTCCAGTGCCAGCTCCAGGGCTTTTCACTGTCCAGACATCGCCCCGATTCCAGACCAAGTGGCAGATGACACGCCTACCTCCAGACTTTTCTTCGACAGATGGGCCCCAAAGATAGCAGCCACAGCTTCCATTGAGGAGCTCAACGAGGTCACATCCCTACTCACTACTGACTGGCACAAACTCACTTCCAATGAGAACGAGGATAGAGGCAAGCAGAACATCAAGCCCCGCCCTCCTCGACCAGCCGCTGTAGACCCATCGACTAAAAGACGGACGCAGTCTCGACAGCAGCAGCGGATCAAGCGCCAATCCAACAAGGCTCGCAACTCCAACGCGAGCAAACTGCAACGTCTCTTCATCCGGTATCCCCGCCGTGCCGTCAGGAAGGTGCTTGGCGACATCTCTCAGCCATACACTGGAACAGTCGAGGCTGCCACGGAATTCCTCAAAGGGACCTACACCTGCCCGAGACCATCTCCGGACAGGATCGTCGGGGCCCGCCAGGCATACGACCAGTGTGAGTGGGCCAGGCCGTCTCAGGAAGAACTCTCGGCCCTAAGCTCTCCTCCCTCAAAGGAGGAGATTTCTGTCAAAATCAAGCGAGCCACCAACACAGCTCCAGGAGCCGACGGTATCGAGTACCATGACATCGCCAAACTGGACCCAAATGGAGAGCTGCTGGAAGTACTCTACGACGCTGTCTGGCGCTTAGGCATACCCGCAGCCTGGAAAGTCGCCCGCACCATACCTATCTTCAAGAAGGGTGATCCTGCTGACTTCGGCAACTTCCGGCCAATATCTCTCCTCTCCACACTGTACAAACTATTCTCTGGGGTAATAGCGTCCCGACTCTGCACCGTCGCCAGCAACAACGAGTGGCTGTCTGCAGAACAGAAGGGCTTTTTACCAGGCGCTCACGGTATACAGGAGCACTCCATGCTCCTTGAAACGGCCATAGGAGAAGCCAAGCACCTGAAGGGGAACCTGACCATCTGCTGGTTGGACCTGGCCAATGCCTTCGGCTCCCTCCCACACGACTTCTTGGAGGAACTCTTTGTCAGCCTGCCGATTCCAATTGAGCTCCAATCCATCCTAGCAGACATCTACCAGAACAACATATCCCAGTTCGTGGTCGGCCAAGACGTCGTCCCAATCGCCTCCACATCCGGCGTGCGGCAAGGCGACGGGCTCAGCTCCGTCATTTTCAACCTGGCTGCAGAACCCCTCATACGCTCCGCTAAAAAGACAACCAACGAAGGATTCCCCCTCTTCAGTGCTCACCTCAAAGTCACAGCCTACGCAGACGACATCTCCCTTGTTGGCTCTAGACCCGAAATCCTCCAGAGGACGCTGGACGACATGTGCTCTACGGCCACCTCGCTCGGCCTCCGCTTCAATGGTGCCAAGTGTGCTGCTATCTCCTTCTCCAGGGGAAAGGTGGACACCTCCTCGCCCCTCCTGATAGACGGGAAGCCTATAAGGACCTTGGACGAAGGCGACAACGAGACTTACTTGGGTGTCCCAATTGGATCTCGCCTACTCTTCCGTCCTGCTACCTCCCTCCAGGGAAACCTCACCAAAGTGATCGACTCGGACCTGGCGCCCTGGCAGAAACTGGAAGTTTTCCGCAGCCACCTCATCCCTTCAGTCTCCCACCACCTTGCAACTGGCCGAGTGGAGAAATCCTTCCTCACGGAATTGGACAGATGCTGCGCGGACTTCCTTAGGGTCGTAGCCAACGTCCCACACAATGCCCACTCTGACTTCCTCTATGCCGACAGGAGAGCAGGGGGCCTTGGCGCATCTCGGCTCACGGAAGATGCGGACGTTTAGACCATCTCGCGGGCAGCCCAGCTCATGGACAGTAACGACGAGGTTGTTCGAACAGCTGCTAGATCCCAGGCCTCAAAGAACGTGTACACCGCCCTGAAAATCGTTCCCACCACCGAAATGCTGTCTCAATACCTCTCTGGTTCCCAGAAAGACGGCTTCTATAACGTCCGCTTTGCCAGCACGGGCACGAACACCTGGTCCCGGGCTAGGAGAGCCTCTACTCGACTTGGAGTGCAGATCGACGTATCCAGCGACGACACCAAAACCCTACTGGTCGCTGATGACGTCTCCGTATCCTCCGTCAAAGCAGTAAGAGGACTCCGGTCAGTCATCAGGGCTCGCCACACCACCGCGCTCTGTGCCGCCCCTCATCAAGGTGCCGCTGCCAGGGGCCTCACGCTGGACACCAAGCACCCAGACATGACGAGACTCATCTCAAGCCGGACGACGCTCAACTTCGAGGAATGGAACCTAATCCACCAGGCAAGACTCGGGATCCTCCCGCTACATGGCGTTCCTGGCTACCAACCTTCCAACAAAAGCTGCCGGCGCTGTGGATGCCCAATGGAGACCACCGCCCACGTCCTCAACGCCTGCCCCAATGGCATGGCCGCAATGACGGAAAGACATGACGGTGTACTGGCTCGCCTGGCCAAATCCATTGAGAAGGCAGGACACACAACAAGAATCAACCGCTCCTGGGGGGAAGACCACCTCCGACCTGACCTGGTCATCACCTCCATGGACCCAATTACCATCATCGACGTGACCGTCCCCTTTGATGAGCCAGCCAACTTGCTTGCGGCTCATGCAAGAAAAGTACAGAAGTACTCCCACCTCGGCTCAACGCTTCCCTTCGTCGTTGGTTCACTTGGTTCGTGGCTCCCGACGAACGACCTCATCGCGACTACCCTGGGCATCTCTCCACGCACCTGGAACTCAGTCAGGCGCGACTCCCGCTTGCTGGCCATACGAGGGTCTCTCACCATCGCCAGGCAGCATATCCGCTGCCAAAAGGACTCCACGACACCGGAGAACTTTCCGCCACCCTCTTCGCCCACCGATCAAGCCCCAGCCCCACAGTAGCCCATCCTGTCAAGTGTACTAACACCTTATTCTTGTATTTGTATTGCCATATTTTTATCCCCACCTGCATCTTGTATTCCTGTATTTTGTATTTTTGTACTTCTGCACTTCTGTTCATTTTGTAATTTTCTGCTTCTGTATTTCTGCTTTGTGTGACTACCGCTTTTAACGTTCTCGCGATCTGCATACGCACCTTTTATCATCATTAGTTTATTTTTTAAAATATGTAACCTATATGTCGTTACTCCGACCCTGGAGAACCCCAACCCTTAATAAGTTACTTTTAATTTTTTTAAAGACATTAAATCTATAATTAATCTTGTTCTATACGAAAAAAAAATTATCCGCTATTTTTATTTTCTATATATTCTTTATTTTAGTAATTTTACATATGAATTATCTTTTAGTGTCTATTTATTGAGAGTTTCCATAGAACTAGGCTTTACTTGCGGAAATAGTTATGTAAAATCTCCCCTATTTAAAGCATATGCAATTTTCTTCACGACGGACGAATAGCCCTGGAAAGGAATAGCACTATTCGTCCGTCGGACGGAAGAATAGCCCCGGTGCTATATTTCCGTCCGACGGACGAATTGATTTTACCTTAAAAAAATCATTCCAAAACAAACCTCAGACAGAAATTTATATTTAAGGCATGTTGCACCCCGTATCAATGCAATGGCTATGATATAATCCAATTTTTTTGTCAAATAGGTTTTTTTGGGGTCCTTTTACATACCGTAAGGACCATTAATGTCCATTATATCAATTGCAAAGTATTAAAAAATCATTCAAAAACAAACCTCAGACTGAAATTTATATTTAAGGCATGTTGCACCCCGTATCAATATAATGGCTATGATATAATCAAATTTTTTTGTCAAATAGGTTTTTTTGGGGTCCTATTACATACCTTTAGGACCAGAAATGTCCATTATATCAATTGTAAAGTATTAAAAAATCATTCCAAAACAAACCTCAGACAGAAATTTATATTTAAGGCATGTTGCACCCCGTATCAATGCAATGGCTATGATATAATCCAATTTTTTTGTCAAATAGGTTTTTTTGGGGTCCTATTACATACCGTAAGGACCATTAATGTCCATTAAATCAATTGCAAAGTATTAAAAAATCATTCCAAAACAAACCTCAGACAGAAATTTATATTTAAGGCATGTTGCACCCCGTATCAATGCAATGGCTATGATATAATCAAATTTTTTTGTCAAATAGGTTTTTTTGCGTCCTATTACATACCGTTAGGACCATAAATGTCCATTATATCAATTGTAAAGTATTAAAAAATCATTCCAAAACAAACCTCAGACAGAAATTTATATTTAAGGCATGTTGCACCCCGTATCAATGCAATGGCTATGATATAATCCAATTTTTTTGTCAAATAGGTTTTTTTGGGCTCCTATTACATACCGTAAGGACCATTAATGTCCATTATTTCAATTGCAAAGTATTAAAAAATCATTCCAAAACAAACCTCAGACAGAAATTTATATTTAAGGCATGTTGCACCCCGTATCAATGCAATGGCTATGATATAATCAAATTTTTTTGTCAAATAGGTTTTTTTGCGTCCTATTACATACCGTTAGGACCATAAATGTCCATTATATCAATTGTAAAGTATTAAAAAATCATTCCAAAACAAACCTCAGAAAGAAATTCATATTTAAGGCATGTTGCAACCCGTATCAATGCAATGGCTATGATATAATTCAATTTTTTTGTCAAATAGGTTTTTTTGGGGTCCTATTACATACCGTAAGGACCATTAATGTCCATTATATCAATTGCAAAGTATTAAAAAATCATTCCAAAACAAACCTCAGACAGAAATTTATATTTAAGGCATGTTGCACCCCGTATCAATGCAATGGCTATGATATAATCCAATTTTTTTTGTCAAATAGGTTTCTTTGGGGTCCTATTACATACCGTAAGGACCATTAATGTCCATTATATCAATTGCAAAGTATTAAAAAATCATTCCAAAACAAACCTCAGACAGAAATTTATATTTAAGGCATGTTGCACCCCGTATCAATGCAATGGCTATGATATAATCAAATTTTTTTGTCAAATAGGTTTTTTTGCGTCCTATTACATACCGTTAGGACCATAAATGTCCATTATATCAATTGTAAAGTATTAAAAAATCATTCCAAAACAAACCTCAGACAGAAATTTATATTTAAGGCATGTTTCACCCCGTTTCAATGCAATGGCTATGATATAATCCAATTTTTTTGTCAAATAGGTTTTTTTGGGGTCCTATTACATACCGTAAGGACCATTAATGTCCATTATATCAATTGCAAAGTATTAAAAAATCATTCCAAAACAAACCTCAGACAGAAATTTATATTTAAGGCATGTTGCACCCCGTATCAATGCAATGGCTATGATATAATCCAATTTTTTTGTCAAATAGGTTTCTTTGGGGTCCTATTACATACCGTAAGGACCATTAATGTCCATTATATCAATTGCAAAGTATTAAAAAATCATTCCAAAACAAACCTCAGACAGAAATTTATATTTAAGGCATGTTGCACCCCGTATCAATGCAATGGCTATGATATAATCCAATTTTTTTGTCAAATAGGTTTTTTTGGGGTCCTATTACATACCGTAAGGACCATTAATGTCCATTATATCAATTGCAAAGTATTAAAAAATCATTCCAAAACAAACCTCAGACAGAAATTTATATTTAAGGCATGTTTCACCCCGTTTCAATGCAATGGCTATGATATAATCCAATTTTTTTGTCAAATAGGTTTTTTTGGGGTCCTATTACATACCGTAAGGACCATTAATGTCCATTATATCAATTGCAAAGTATGAAAAAATCATTCCAAAACAAACCTCAGACAGAAATTTATATTTAAGGCATGTTGCACCCCGTATCAATGCAATGGCTATGATATAATCAAATTTTTTTGTCAAATAGGTTTTTTTGTGGTCCTATTACATACCTTTAGGACCAGAAATGTCCATTTTATCAATTGCAAAGTATTAAAAAATCATTCCAAAACAAACCTCAGACAGAAATTTATATTTAAGGCATGTTGCACCCCGTATCAATATAATGGCTATGATATAATCCAATTTTTTTGTCAAATAGGTTTTTTTGGGGTCCTATTACATACCTTTAGGACCAGGAATGTCCATTATATCAATTGTAAAGTATTAAAAAAATCATTCCAAAACAAACCTCAGACAGAAATTTATATTTAAGGCATGTTGCACCACGTATCAAGGCAATGGCTATGATATAATCCAATTTTTTTTGTCAAATAGGTTTTTTGGGGTCCTTTTACATACCGTAAGGACCATTAATGTCCATTATATCAATTGCAAAGTATTAAAAAATCATTCCAAAACAAACCTCAGACAGAAATTAACATTTTAGGCATGTTGGACCCCGTATCAATATAATGGCTATGATATAATCAAATTTTTTTGTCAAATAGGTTTTTTTGGGGTCCTATTACATACCTTTAGGAACAGAAATGTCCATTATATCAATTGTAAAGTATTAAAAAATCATTCCAAAACAAACCTCAGACAGAAATTTATATTTAAGGCATGTTGCACCCCGTATCAATGCAATGGCTATGATATAATCCAATTTTTTTGTCAAATAGGTTTTTTTGGGGTCCTATTACATACCGTAAGGACCATTAATGTCCATTAAATCAATTGTAAAGTATTAAAAAATCATTCCAAAACAAACCTCAGACAGAAATTTATATTTAAGGCATGTTGCACCCCGTATCAATGCAATGGCTATGATATAATCCAATTTTTTTGTCAAATAGGTTTTTTTGGGGTCCTATTACATACCTTTAGGACCAGAAATGTCCATTTTATCAATTGCAAAGTATTAAAAAATCATTCCAAAACAAACCTCAGACAGAAATTTATATTTAAGGCATGTTGCACCCCGTATCAATATAATGGCTATGATATAATCCAATTTTTTTGTCAAATAGGTTTTTTTGGGGTCCTATTACATACCTTTAGGACCAGGAATGTCCATTATATCAATTGTAAAGTATTAAAAAAATCATTCCAAAACAAACCTCAGACAGAAATTTATATTTAAGGCATGTTGCACCACGTATCAATGCAATGGCTATGATATAATCCAATTTTTTTGTCAAATAGGTTTTTTGGGGTCCTTTTACATACCGTAAGGACCATAAAGTCCATTATATCAATTGCAAAGTATTAAAAAATCATTCCAAAACAAACCTCAGACAGAAATTTATATTTAAGGCATGTTGGACCCCGTATCAATATAATGGCTATGATATAATCAAATTTTTTTGTCAAATAGGTTTTTTTGGGGTCCTATTACATACCTTTAGGACCAGAAATGTCCATTATATCAATTGTAAAGTATTAAAAAATCATTCCAAAACAAACCTCAGACAGAAATTTATATTTAAGGCATGTTGCACCCCGTATCAATGCAATGGCTATGATATAATCCAATTTTTTTGTCAAATAGGTTTTTTTGGGGTCCTATTACATACCTTTAGGACCAGAAATGTCCATTATATCAATTGTAAAGTATTAAAAAATCATTCCAAAACAAACCTCAGACAGAAATTTATATTTTAGGCATGTTGGACCCCGTATCAATACAATGGCTATGATATAATCAAATTTTTTTGTCAAATAGGTTTTTTTGGGGTCCTATTACATACCTTTAGGACCAGAAATGTCCATTATATCAATTGTAAAGTATTAAAAAATCATTCCAAAACAAACCTCAGACAGAAATTTATATTTTAGGCATGTTGCACCCCGTATCAATACAATGGCTATGATATAATCAAATTTTTTTGTCAAATAGGTTTTTTTGGGGTCCTATTACATACCGTAAGGACCATTAATGTCCATTATATCAATTGCAAAGTATGAAAAAATCATTCCAAAACAAACCTCAGACAGAAATTTATATTTAAGGCATGTTGCACCCCGTATCAATGCAATGGCTATGATATAGTCAAATTTTTTTGTCAAATAGGTTTTTTTGGGGTCCTATTACATACCTTTAGGACCAGAAATGTCCATTTTATCAATTGCAAAGTATTAAAAAATCATTCCAAAACAAACCTCAGACAGAAATTTATATTTAAGGCGTGTTGCACCCCATATCAATGATATAATCCAATTTTTTTGTCAAATAGGTTTTTTTTGGGGTCTTATTACATACCTTTAGGACCAGAAATGTCCATTATATCAATTGTAAAGTATTAAAAAATCATTCCAAAACAAACCTCAGACAGAAATTTATATTTAAGGCATGTTGCACCCCGTATCAATATAATGGCTATGATATAATCCAATTTTTTGTCAAATAGGTTTTTTTGGGGTCCTATTACATACCTTTAGGACCAGGAATGTCCATTATATCAATTGTAAAGTATTTAAAAAATCATTCCAAAACAAACCTCAGACAGAAATTTATATTTAAGGCATGTTGCACCACGTATCAATGCAATGGCTATGATATAATCCAATTTTTTTGTCAAATAGGTTTTTTGGGGTCCTTTTACATACCGTAAGGACCATTAATGTCCATTATATCAATTGCAAAGTATTAAAAAATCATTCCAAAACAAACCTCAGACAGAAATTTATATTTAAGGCATGTTGGACCCCGTATCAATATAATGGCTATGATATAATCAAATTTTTTTGTCAAATAGGTTTTTTTGGGGTCCTATTACATACCTTTAGGACCAGAAATGTCCATTATATCAATTGTAAAGTATTAAAAAATCATTCCAAAACAAACCTCAGACAGAAATTTATATTTAAGGCATGTTGCACCCCGTATCAATGCAATGGCTATGATATAATCCAATTTTTTTGTCAAATAGGTTTTTTTGGGGTCCTATTACATACCGTAAGGACCATTAATGTCCATTAAATCAATTGCAAAGTATTAAAAAATCATTCCAAAACAAACCTCAGACAGAAATTTATATTTAAGGCATGTTGCACCCCGTATCAATGCAATGGCTATGATATAATCAAATTTTTTTGTCAAATAGGTTTTTTTGCGTCCTATTACATACCGTTAGGACCATAAATGTCCATTATATCAATTGTAAAATATTAAAAAATCATTCCAAAACAAACCTCAGACAGAAATTCATATTTAAGGCATGTTGCAACCCGTATCAATGCAATGGCTATGATATAATTCAATTTTTTTGTCAAATAGGTTTTTTTGGGGTCCTATTACATACCGTAAGGACCATTAATGTCCATTATATCAATTGCAAAGTATTAAAAAAAAATTCCAAAACAAACCTCAGACAGAAATTTATATTTAAGGCATGTTGCACCACGTATCAATGCAATGGCTATGATATAATCCAATTTTTTTGTCAAATAGGTTTTTTGGGGTCCTTTTACATACCGTAAGGACCATTAATGTCCATTATATCAATTGCGAAGTATTAAAAAATCATTCCAAAACAAACCTCAGACAGAAATTTATATTTAAGGCATGTTGGACCCCGTATCAATATAATGGCTATGATATAATCAAATTTTTTTGTCAAATAGGTTTTTTTGGGGTCCTATTACATACCTTTAGGACCAGAAATGTCCATTATATCAATTGTAAAGTATTAAAAAATCATTCCAAAACAAACCTCAGACAGAAATTTATATTTAAGGCATGTTGCACCCCGTATCAATGCAATGGCTATGATATAATCCAATTTTTTTGTCAAATAGGTTTTTTTGGGGTCCTATTACATACCGTAAGGACCATTAATGTCCATTAAATCAATTGCAAAGTATTAAAAAATCATTCCAAAACAAACCTCAGACAGAAATTTATATTTAAGGCATGTTGCACCCCGTATCAATGCAATGGCTATG
The DNA here is from genome assembly GCA_030770115.1 of Daphnia galeata. Lineage (NCBI taxonomy): Eukaryota > Metazoa > Arthropoda > Branchiopoda > Diplostraca > Daphniidae > Daphnia > Daphnia galeata. Next base: position 17,373 of record JAUANT010000110.1, read on the forward strand.
ATATAATCAAATTTTTTTGTCAAATAGGTTTTTTTGCGTCCTATTACATACCGTTAGGACCATAAATGTCCATTATATCAATTGTAAAATATTAAAAAATCATTCCAAAACAAACCTCAGACAGAAATTCATATTTAAGGCATGTTGCAACCCGTATCAATGCAATGGCTATGATATAATTCAATTTTTTGTCAAATAGGTTTTTTTTGGGGTCCTATTACATACCGTAAGGACCATTAATGTCCATTATATCAATTGCAAAGTATTAAAAAAAAATTCCAAAACAAACCTCAGACAGAAATTTATATTTAAGGCATGTTGCACCCCGTATCAATGCAATGGCTATGATATAATCCAAATTTTTTGTCAAATAGGTTTTTTTGGGGTCCTATTACATACTGTAAGGACCATTAATGTCCATTATATCAATTGCAAAGTATTAAAAAATCATTCCAAAACAAACCTCAGACAGAAATTTATATTTAAGGCATGTTGCACCCCGTATCAATGCAATGGCTATGATATAATCAAATTTTTTTGTCAAATAGGTTTTTTTTGCGTCCTATTACATACCGTTAGGACCATAAATGTCCATTATATCAATTGTAAAGTATTAAAAAATCATTCCAAAACAAACCTCAGACAGAAATTCATATTTAAGGCATGTTGCAACCCGTATCAATGCAATGGCTATGATATAATCCAATTTTTTTGTCAAATAGGTTTTTTTGGGGTCTTATTACATACCTTTAGGACCAGAAATGTCCATTATATCAATTGTAAAGTATTAAAAAATCATTCCAAAACAAACCTTAGACAGAAATTTATATGTAAGGCATGTTGCTCCCCGTATCAATACAATGGCTATGATATAATCCAATTTTTTTGTCAAATAGGTTTTTTGGGGTCCTTTTACATACCGTAAGGACCATTAATGTCCATTATATCAATTGCAAAGTATTAAAAAATCATTCCAAAACAAACCTCAGACAGAAATTTATATTTAAGGCATGTTGGACCCCGTATCAATATAATGGCTATGATATAATCAAATTTTTTTGTCAAATAGGTTTTTTTGGGGTCCTATTACATACCTTTAGGACCAGAAATGTCCATTATATCAATTGTAAAGTATTAAAAAATCATTCCAAAACAAACCTCAGACAGAAATTTATATTTAAGGCATGTTGCACCCCGTATCAATGCAATGGCTATGATATAATCCAATTTTTTTGTCAAATAGGTTTTTTTGGGGTCCTATTACATACCGTAAGGACCATTAATGTCCATTAAATCAATTGCAAAGTATCAAAAAATCATTCCAAAACAAACCTCAGACAGAAATTTATATTTAAGGCATGTTGCACCCCGTATCAATGCAATGGCTATGATATAATCAAATTTTTTTGTCAAATAGGTTTTTTTGCGTCCTATTACATACCGTTAGGACCATAAATGTCCATTATATCAATTGTAAAATATTAAAAAATCATTCCAAAACAAACCTCAGACAGAAATTCATATTTAAGGCATGTTGCAACCCGTATCAATGCAATGGCTATGATATAATTCAATTTTTTTGTCAAATAGGTTTTTTTGGGGTCCTATTACATACCGTAAGGACCATTAATGTCCATTATATCAATTGCAAAGTATTAAAAAAAAATTCCAAAACAAACCTCAGACAGAAATTTATATTTAAGGCATGTTGCACCCCGTATCAATGCAATGGCTATGATATAATCCAAATTTTTTGTCAAATAGGTTTTTTTTGGGGTCCTATTACATACTGTAAGGACCATTACTGTCCATTATATCAATTGCAAAGTATTAAAAAATCATTCCAAAACAAACCTCAGACAGAAATTTATATTTAAGGCATGTTGCACCCCGTATCAATGAAATGGCTATGATATAATCAAATTTTTTTGTCAAATAGGTTTTTTTTGCGTCCTATTACATACCGTTAGGACCATAAATGTCCATTATATCAATTGTAAAGTATTAAAAAATCATTCCAAAACAAACCTCAGACAGAAATTCATATTTAAGGCATGTTGCAACCCGTATCAATGCAATGGCTATGATATAATCCAATTTTTTTGTCAAATAGGTTTTTTTGGGGTCTTATTACATACCTTTAGGACCAGAAATGTCCATTATATCAATTGTAAAGTATTAAAAAATCATTCCAAAACAAACCTCAGACAGAAATTTATATTTTAGGCATGTTGCACCCCGTATCAATACAATGGCTATGATATAATCAAATTTTTTTGTCAAATAGGTTTTTTTGGGGTCCTATTACATACCTTTAGGACCAGAAATGTCCATTATATCAATTGTAAAGTATTAAAAAATCATTCCAAAACAAACCTCAGACAGAAATTTATATTTAAGGCATGTTTCATCACCCCGTATCAATGCAATGGCTATGATATAATCCAATTTTTTTGTCAAATAGGTTTTTTTGGGGTCCTATTACATACCGTAAGGACCATTAATGTCCATTATATCAATTGCAAAGTATTAAAAAATCATTCCAAAACAAACCTCAGACAGAAATTTATATTTTAGGCATGTTGCACCCCGTATCAATATAATGGCTATGATATAATCCAATTTTTTTGTCAAATAGGTTTTTTTGGGGTCCTATTACATACCTTTAGGACCAGACATGTCCATTATATCAATTGTAAAGTATTAAAAAATCATTCCAAAACAAACCTCAGACAGAAATTTATATTTAAGGCATGTTGCACCCCGTATCAATGCAATGGCTATGATATAATCCAATTTTTTTGTCAAATAGGTTTTTTTGGGGTCCTATTACATACCGTAAGGACCATTAATGTCCATTATATCAATTGCAAAGTATTAAAAAATCATTCCAAAACAAACCTCAGACAGAAATTTATATTTAAGGCATGTTGCACCCCGTATCAATGCAATGGCTATGATATAATCAAATTTTTTTGTCAAATAGGTTTTTTTGCGTCCTATTACATACCGTTAGGACCATAAATGTCCATTATATCAATTGTAAAGTATTAAAAAATCATTCCAAAACAAACCTCAGACAGAAATTTATATTTAAGGCATGTTGCACCCCGTATCAATGCAATGGCTATGATATAATCCAATTTTTTTGTCAAATAGGTTTTTTGGGGTCCTTTTACATACCGTAAGGACCATTAATGTCCATTATATCAATTGCAAAGTATTAAAAAATCATTCCAAAACAAACCTCTGACAGAAATTAATATTTAAGGCATGTTGCACCCCGTATCAATATAATGGCTATGATATAATCAAATTTTTTTGTCAAATAGGTTTTTTTGGGGTCCTATTACATACCTTTAGGACCAGAAATGTCCATTATATCAATTGTAAAGTATTAAAAAATCATTCCAAAACAAACCTCAGACAGAAATTTATATTTAAGGCATGTTGCACCCCGTATCAATGCAATGGCTATGATATAATCAAATTTTTTTGTCAAATAGGTTTTTTTTGCGTCCTATTACATACCGTTATAATACCGTTATTATATACCGTCCTATTACATACCGCATAAATGTCAATTATATCAATTGTAAAGTATTAAAAAATCATTCCAAAACAAACCTCAGACAGAAATTCATATTTAAGGCATGTTGCAACCCGTATCAATGCAATGGCTATGATATAATTCAATTTTTTTGTCAAATAGGTTTTTTTGGGGTCCTATTACATACCTTTAGGACCAGAAATGTCCATTATATCAATTGCAAAGTATTAAAAAATCATTCCAAAACAAACCTCAGACAGAAATTTATATTTAAGGCATGTTGCACCCCGTATCAATGCAATGGCTATGATATAATCCAATTTTTTTGTCAAATAGGTTTTTTTGGGGTCCTATTACATACCGTAAGGACCATTAATGTCCATTATATCAATTGCAAAGTATTAAAAAATCATTCCAAAACAAACCTCAGACAGAAATTTATATTTAAGGCATGTTGCACCCCGTATCAATGCAATGGCTATGATATAATCAAATTTTTTTGTCAAATAGGTTTTTTTGCGTCCTATTACATACCGTTAGGACCATAAATGTCCATTATATCAATTGTAAAGTATTAAAAAATCATTCCAAAACAAACCTCAGACAGAAATTCATATTTAAGGCATGTTGCAACCCGTATCAATGCAATGGCTATGATATAATCCAATTTTTTTGTCAAATAGGTTTTTTTGGGGTCCTATTACATACCGTTAGGACCATTAATGTCCATTATATCAATTGCAAAGTATTAAAAAAAAATTCCAAAACAAACCTCAGACAGAAATTTATATTTAAGGCATGTTGCACCCCGTATCAATGTAATGGCTATGATATAATCCAAATTTTTTGTCAAATAGGTTTTTTTGGGGTCTTATTACATACCTTTAGGACCAGAAATGTCCATTATATCAATTGTAAAGTATTAAAAAATCATTCCAAAACAAACCTCGTAGGTTTTTTGGGGGTCTTATAACATACCTTTAGGACCAGAAATGTCCATTATATCAATTGTAAAGTATTAAAAAATCATTCCAAAACAAACCTCAGACAGAAATTTATATTTAAGGCATGTTGCACCCCGTATCAATGCAATGGCTATGATATAATCCAATTTTTTTTTCAAATAGGTTTTTTTGGGGTCCTATTACATACCTTTAGGACCAGAAATGTCCATTATATCAATTGCAAAGTATTAAAAAACCATTCCAAAACAAACCTCAGACAGAAATTTATATTTAAGGCATGATGCACCCCGTATCAATGCAATGGCTATGATACTATCAAATTTTTTTGTCAAATAGGTTTTTTTGGGGTCCTATTACATACCTTTAGGACCAGAAATGTCCATTCTATCAATTGTAAGGGTTTAAAAAATCACTCCAAAACAAACCTCAGACAAAAATTTATATTTAAGGCATGTTGCACCCCGTATCAATGCAATGGCTATGATATAATCCAATTTTTTTGTCAAATTGGTTTTTTTTGGGGTCCTATTACATACCTTTAGGACCAGAAATGTCCATTATATCAATTGTAAAGTATTAAAAAATCATTCCAAAACAAACCTCAGACAGAAATTTATATTTAAGGCATGTTGCAACCCGTATCAATGCAATGGCTATGATATAATCCAATTTTTTTTTTCAAATAGGTTTTTTTGGGGTCCTATTACATACCGTTAGGACGATAAATGTCCATTTTATCAATTGCAAAGTATTAAAAAATCATTCCAAAACAAACCTCAGACAGAAATTTATATTTAAGGCATGTTGCACCCCGTATCAATGCAATGGCTATGATATAATCCAAATTTTTTGTCAAATAGGTTTTTTTGGGGTCCTATTACATACCTTTAGGACCAGAAATGTCCATTTTATCAATTGCAAAGTATTAAAAAATCATTCCAAAACAAACCTCAGACAGAAATTTATATTTAAGGCGTGTTGCACCCCGTATCAATGCAATGGCTATGATATAATCCAATTTTTTTTGTCAAATAGGTTTTTTTTGGGGTCTTATTACATACCTTTAGGACCAGAAATGTCCATTATATCGATTGTAAAGTATTAAAAAATCATTCCAAAACGCACCTCAGACAGAAATTTATATTTAAGGCATGTTGCACCCCGTATCAATATAATGGCTATGATATAATCCAATTTTTTTGTCAAATAGGTTTTTTTGGGGTGCTATTACATACCTTTAGGACCAGAAATGTCCATTATATCAATTGTAAAGTATTAAAAAATCATTCCAAAACAAACCTCAGACAGAAATTTATATTTAAGGCATGTTGCACCCCGAATCAATGCAATGGCTATGATATAATCCAAATTTTTTGTCAAATAGGTTTTTTTTGGGGTCCTATTACATACTGTAAGAACCATTAATGTCCATTATATCAATTGCAAAGTATTAAAAAATCATTCCAAAACAAACCTCAGACAGAAATTTATATTTAAGGCATGTTGCACCCCGTATCAATGCAATGGCTATGATATAATCAAATTTTTTTGTCAAATAGGTTTTTTTGCGTCCTATTACATACCGTTAGGACCATTAATGTCCATTATATCAATTGTAAAGTATTAAAAAATCATTCCAAAACAAACCTCAGACAGAAATTTATATTTAAGGCATGTTGCACCCCGTATCAATGCAATGGCTATGATATAATCAAATTTTTTTGTCAAATAGGTTTTTTTTGCGTCCTATTACATACCGTTAGGACCATAAATGTCCATTATATCAATTGTAAAGTATTAAAAAATCATTCCAAAACAAACCTCAGACAGAAATTCATATTTAAGGCATGTTGCAACCCGTATCAATGCAATGGCTATGATATAATTCAATTTTTTTGTCAAATAGGTTTTTTTTGGGGTCCTATTACATACCTTTAGGACCAGAAATGTCCATTATATCAATTGCAAAGTATTAAAAAATCATTCCAAAACAAACCTCAGACAGAAATTTATATTTAAGGCATGTTGCACCCCGTATCAATGCAATGGCTATGATATAATCCAATTTTTTTGTCAAATAGGTTTTTTTGGGGTCCTATTACATACCGTAAGGACCATTAATGTCCATTATATCAATTGCAAAGTATTAAAAAATCATTCCAAAACAAACCTCAAACAGAAATTTATATTTAAGGCATGTTGCACCCCGTATCAATGCAATGGCTATGATATAATCAAATTTTTTTGTCAAATAGGTTTTTTTGGGGTCCTATTACATACCTTTAGGACCAGAAATGTCCATTTTATCAATTGCAAAGTATTAAAAAATCATGCCAAAACAAACCTCAGACAGAAATTTATATTCAAGGCGTGTTGCACCCCGTATCAATGCAATGGCTATGATATAATCCAATTTTTTTGTCAAATAGGTTTTTTTTGGGGTCTTATTACATACCTTTAGGACCAGAAATGTCCATTATATCAATTGTAAAGTATTAAAAAATCATTCCAAAACGCACCTCAGACAGAAATTTATATTTAAGGCATGTTGCACCCCGTATCAATATAATGGCTATGATATAATCCAATTTTTTTGTCAAATAGGTTTTTTTGGGGTGCTATTACATACCTTTAGGACCAGAAATGTCCATTATATCAATTGTAAAGTATTAAAAAATCATTCCAAAACAAACCTCAGACAGAAATTTATATTTAAGGCATGTTGCACCCCGAATCAATGCAATGGCTATGATATAATCCAATTTTTTTGTCAAATAGGATTTTTTGGGGTCCTTTTACATACCGTAAGGACCATTAATGTCCATTATATCAATTGCAAAGTATTAAAAAATCATTCCAAAACAAACCTCAGACAGAAATTTATATTTAAGGCATGTTGCACCCCGTATCAATGCAATGGCTATGATATAATCAAATTTTTTTGTCAAATACGTTTTTTTTTGCGTCCTATTACATACCGTTAGGACCATAAATGTCCATTATATCAATTGTAAAGTATTAAAAAATCATTCCAAAACAAACCTCAGACAGAAATTCATATTTAAGGCATGTTGCAACCCGTATCAATGCAATGGCTATGATATAATTCAATTTTTTTGTCAAATAGGTTTTTTTTGGGGTCCTATTACATACCGTAAGGACCATAAATGTCCATTATATCAATTGCAAAGTATTAAAAAAAAATTCCAAAACAAACCTCAGACAGAAATTTATATTTAAGGCATGTTGCACCCCGTATCAATGCAATGGCTATGATATAATCCAAATTTTTTGTCAAATAGGTTTTTTTGAGGTCCTATTACATACTGTAAGGACCATTAATGTCCATTATATCAATTGCAAAGTATTAAAAAATCATTCCAAAACAAACCTCAGACAGAAATTTATATTTAAGGCATGTTGCACCCCGTATCAATGCAATGGCTATGATATAATCAAATTTTTTTGTCAAATAGGTCTTTTTGCGTCCTATTACATACCGTTAGGACCATAAATGTCCATTATATCAATTGTAAAGTATTAAAAAATCATTCCAAAACAAACCTCAGACAGAAATTCATATTTAAGGCATGTTGCAACCCGTATCAATGCAATGGCTATGATATAATCCAATTTTTTTGTCAAATAGGTTTTTTTGGGGTCTTATTACATACCTTTAGGACCAGAAATGTCCATTATATCAATTGTAAAGTATTAAAAAATCATTCCAAAACAAACCTCAGACAGAAATTTATATGTAAGGCATGTTGCACCCCGTATCAATGCAATGGCTATGATATAATCCAATTTTTTTTCAAATAGGTTTTTTGGGGTCCTATTACATACCTTAAGGACCAGAAATGTCCATTATATCAATTGTAAAGTATTAAAAAATCATTCCAAAACAAACCTCAGACAGAAATTTATATTTAAGGCATGTTGCACCCCGTATCAATGCAATGGCTATGATATAATCCAATTTTTTTGTCAAATAGCTTTTTTTGGGGTCCTATTACATACCGTAAGGACCATTAATGTCCATTATATCAATTGCAAGTATTAAAAAATCATTCCAAAACAAACCTCAGACAGAAATTTATATTTAAGGCATGTTGCACCCCGTATCAATGCAATGGCTATGATATAATCCAAATTTTTTGTCAAATAGGTTTTTTTTGGGGTCTTATTACATACCTTTAGGACCAGAAATGTCCATTATATCAATTGTAAAGTATTAAAAAATCATTCCAAAACAAACCTCGTAGGTTTTTTGGGGGTCTTATTACATACCTTTAGGACAAGAAATGTCCATTATATCAATTGTAAAGTATTAAAAAATCATTCCAAAACAAACCTCAGACAGAAATTTATATTTAAGGCATGTTGCAACCCGTATCAATGCAATGGCTATGATAGAATCCAATTTTTTTTTTCAAATAGGTTTTTTTGGGGTCCTATTACATACCTTTAGGACCTGAAATGTCCATTATATCAATTGCAAAGTATTAAAAAACCATTCAAAAACAAACCTCAGACAGAAATTTATATTTAAGGCATGATGCACCCCGTATCAATGCAATGGCTATGATATTATCAAATTTTTTTTGTCAAATAGGTTTTTTTTGGGGTCCTATTACATACCTTTAGGACCAGAAATGTCCATTCTATCAATTGTAAGGGTTTAAAAAATCACTCCAAAACAAACCTCAGACAAAATTTTATATTTAAGGCATGTTGCACCCCGTATCAATGCAATGGCTATGATATAATCCAATTTTTTTTTTCAAATAGGTTTTTTTGGGGTCCTATTACATACCGTTAGGACGATAAATGTCCATTATATCAATTGCAAAGTATTAAAAAATCATTCCAAAACAAACCTCAGACAGAAATTTATATTTAAGGCATGTTGCACCCCGTATCAATGCAATGGCTATGATATAATCCAATTTTTTTGTCAAATAGGTTTTTTTGGGGTCCTATTACATACCGTAAGGACCATTAATGTCCATTATATCAATTGCAAAGTATTAAAAAAAAATTCCAAAACAAACCTCAGACAGAAATTTATATTTAAGGCATGTTGCACCCCGTATCAATGTAATGGCTATGATATAATCCAAATTTTTTGTCAAATAGGTTTTTTTGGGGTCTTATTACATACCTTTAGGACCAGAAATGTCCATTATATCAATTGTAAAGTATTAAAAAATCATTCCAAAACAAACCTCGTAGGTTTTTTGGGGGTCTTATTACATACCTTTAGGACCAGAAATGTCCATTATATCAATTGTAAAGTATTAAAAAATCATTCCAAAACAAACCTCAGACAGAAATTTATATTTAAGGCATGTTGCACCCCGTATCAATGCAATGGCTATGATATAATCCAATTTTTTTTTCAAATAGGTTTTTTTTGGGGTCCTATTACATACCTTTAGGACCAGAAATGTCCATTATATCAATTGCAAAGTATTAAAAAACCATTCCAAAACAAACCTCAGACAGAAATTTATATTTAAGGCATGATGCACCCCGTATCAATGCAATGGCTATGATACTATCAAATTTTTTTTGTCAAATAGGTTTTTTTGGGGTCCTATTACATACCTTTAGGACCAGAAATGTCCATTCTATCAATTGTAAGGGTTTAAAAAATCACTCCAAAACAAACCTCAGACAAAAATTTATATTTAAGGCATGTTGCACCCCGTATTAATGCAATGGCTATGATATAATCCAATTTTTTGTCAAATTGGTTTTTTTTGGGGTCCTATTACATACCTTTAGGACCAGAAATGTCCATTATATCAATTGTAAAGTATTAAAAAATCATTCCAAAACAAACCTCAGACAGAAATTTATATTTAAGGCATGTTGCAACCCGTATCAATGCAATGGCTATGATATAATCCAATTTTTTTTTTCAAATAGGTTTTTTTGGGGTCCTATTACATACCGTTAGGACGATAAATGTCCATTTTATCAATTGCAAAGTATTAAAAAATCATTTCAAAACAAACCTCAGACAGAAATTTATATTTAAGGCATGTTGCACCCCGTATCAATGCAATGGCTATGATATAATCCAAATTTTTTGTCAAATAGGTTTTTTTGGGGTCCTATTACATACTGTAAGGACCATTAATGTCCATTATATCAATTGCAAAGTATTAAAAAATCATTCCAAAACAAACCTCAGACAGAAATTTATATTTAAGGCATGTTGCACCCCGTATCAATGCAATGGCTATGATATAATCAAATTTTTTTGTCAAATAGGTTTTTTTGCGTCCTATTACATACCGTTAGGACCATTAATGTCCATTATATCAATTGTAAAGTATTAAAAAATCATTCCAAAACAAACCTCAGACAGAAATTTATATTTAAGGCATGTTGCACCCCGTATCAATGCAATGGCTATGATATAATCCAAATTTTTTGTCAAATAGGTTTTTTTGAGGTCCTATTACATACTGTAAGGACCATTAATGTCCATTATATCAATTGCAAAGTATTAAAAAATCATTCCAAAACAAACCTCAGACAGAAATTTATATTTAAGGCATGTTGCATCCCGTATCAATGCAATGGCTATGATATAATCAAATTTTTTTGTCAAATAGGTCTTTTTGCGTCCTGTTACATACCGTTAGGACCATAAATGTCCATTATATCAATTGTAAAGTATTAAAAAATCATTCCAAAACAAACCTCGTAGGTTTTTTGGGGGTCTTATTACATACCTTTAGGACCAGAAATGTCCATTATATCAATTGTAAAGTATTAAAAAATCATTCCAAAACAAACCTCAGACAGAAATTTATATTTAAGGCATGTTGCAACCCGTATCAATGCAATGGCTATGATAGAATCCAATTTTTTTTTTCAAATAGGTTTTTTTGGGGTCCTATTACATACCTTTAGGACCTGAAATGTCCATTATATCAATTGCAAAGTATTAAAAAACCATTCAAAAACAAACCTCAGACAGAAATTTATATTTAAGGCATGATGCACCCCGTATCAATGCAATGGCTATGATATTATCAAATTTTTTTGTCAAATAGGTTTTTTTTGGGGTCCTATTACATACCTTTAGGACCAGAAATGTCCATTCTATCAATTGTAAGGGTTTAAAAAATCACTCCAAAACAAACCTCAGACAAAATTTTATATTTAAGGCATGTTGCACCCCGTATCAATGCAATGGCTATGATATAATCCAATTTTTTTTTCAAATAGGTTTTTTTTGGGGTCCTATTACATACCGTTAGGACGATAAATGTCCATTATATCAATTGCAAAGTATTAAAAAATCATTCCAAAACAAACCTCAGACAGAAATTTATATTTAAGGCATGTTGCAACCCGTATCAATACAATGGCTATGATATAATCCAATTTTTTTGTCAAATAGGTTTTTTTGGGGTCCTATTACATACCTTTAGGACCAGAAATGTCCATTATATCAATTGTAAAGTATTAAAAAATCATTCCAAAACAAACCTCAGACAGAAATTTATATTTAAGGCATGTTGCAAACCCGTATCAATGCAATGGCTATGATATAATCCAATTTTTTTTTCAAATAGGTTTTTTTTGGGGTCCTATTACATACCGTTAGGACAAATGTCCATTATATCAATTGCAAAGTATTAAAAAATCATTCCAAAACAAACCTCAGACAGAAATTTATATTTTAGGCATGTTGCACCCCGTATCAATACAATGGCTATGATATAATTCAATTTTTTTGTCAAATAGGTTTTTTTTGGGGTCCTATTACATACCGTTAGGACCATTATTGTCCATTATATCAATTGCAAAGTATTAAAAAATCATTCCAAAACAAACCTCAGACAGAAATTTATATTTTAGGCATGTTGCACCCCGTATCAATACAATGGCTATGATATAATCCAATTTTTTTGTCAAATAGGTTTTTTTTGGGTCCTATTACATACCTTTAGGACCAGAAATGTCCATTATATCAATTGTAAAGTATTAAAAAATCATTCCAAAACAAACCTCAGACAGAAATTTATATTTAAGGCATGTTGCACCCCGTATCAATGCAATGGCTATGATATAATCCAATTTTTTTTGTCAAATTGGTTTTTTTTGGGGTCCTATTACATACCTTTAGGACCAGAAATGTCCATTAAATCAATTGTAAAGTATTAAAAAATCATTCCAAAACAAACCTCAGACAGAAATTTATATTTAAGCTATGTTGCAACCCGTATCAATGCAATGGCTATGATATAATCCAATTTTTTTTTTTCCAATAGGTTTTTTTGGGGTCTTATTACATACCGTTAGGACGATAAATGTCCATTATATCAATTGCAAAGTATTAAAAAATCATTCCAAAACAAACCTCAGACAGAAATTTATATTTAAGGCATGTTGCAACCCGTATCAATACAATGGCTATGATATAATCCAATTTTTTTTGTCAAATAGGTTTTTTTGGGGTCCTATTACATACCTTTAGGACCAGAAATGTCCATTATATCAATTGTAAAGTATTAAAAAATCATTCCAAAACAAACCTCAGACAGAAATTTATATTTAAGGCATGTTGCAACCCGTATCAATGCAATGGCTATGATATAATCCAATTTTTTTTTCAAATAGGTTTTTTTTGGGGTCCTATTACATACCGTTAGGACCAGAAATGTCCATTATATCAATTGCAAAGTATTAAAAAATCATTCCAAAACAAACCTCAGACAGAAATTTATATTTTAGGCATGTTGCACCCCGTATCAATACAATGGCTATGATATAATTCAATTTTTTTGTCAAATAGGTTTTTTTTGGGGTCCTATTACATACCGTTAGGACCATTATTGTCCATTATATCAATTGCAAAGTATTAAAAAATCATTCCAAAACAAACCTCAGACAGAAATTTATATTTTAGGCATGTTGCACCCCGTATCAATACAATGGCTATGATATAATCCGATTTTTTTTGTCAAATAGGTTTTTTTTTGGGTCCTATTACATACCTTTAGGACCAGAAATGTCCATTATATCAATTGTAAAGTATTAAAAAATCATTCCAAAACAAACCTCAGACAGAAATTTATATTTAAGGCATGTTGCACCCCGTATCAATGCAATGGCTATGATATAATCCAATTTTTTTGTCAAATTGGTTTTTTTGGGGTCCTATTACATACCTTTAGGACCAGAAATGTCCATTAAATCAATTGTAAAATATTAAAAAATCATTCCAAAACAAACCTCAGACAGAAATTTATATTTAAGCTATGTTGCAACCCGTATCAATGCAATGGCTATGATATAATCCAATTTTTTTTTTCCAATAGGTTTTTTTGGGGTCTTATTACATACCGTTAGGACGATAAATGTCTATTATATCAATTGCAAAGTATTAAAAAATAATTCCAAAACAAACCTCAGACAGAAATTTATATTTAAGGCATGTTGCACCCCGTATCAATGCAATGGCTATGATATAATCCTATTTTTTTTCAAATAGGTTTTTTTGGGGTCCTATTACATACCGTTAGGACGATAAATGTCCATTATATCAATTGTGTAAAGATTCAGTGAGCGACTTTCTATTTATCTAGGTCAAAGTTGAAGCTGTACTTTCTCTTTTATTGCCATTTGATCTTCTTTCTTTTCCCTTTCTCTTGACCTAGTTTGACCTAGTTTTCGGTATAAAACCCGACGCAGAATGTCATTCTGCAGCTCAGTCTTTCTGGGTTCATTCTGTAGTACAGTTGTCTCTGGTTCTGTAGGCGAGATGATGCCCCAGGCAGTACGCTGGGTTTGCCATTCCCCGTCTATATAGATATTGGAAACTGTCTATGCTCTATATCTTTTCTTCTTTCATTTGTATTGCATATTATTTGTATGTCGGCTTGAAGAGCCAAAGTACCATGTTTCCTATCATATTCATGAAGAACAATACAGGTTTTTATCATCAAACAAAGATCTTTCTGTTGACTATTGAGTGGTAAAGCTTCACGGCCTATCCGCTTAATACGTTACATGATGAATTCGTTTAAGTTGTCATAAGATTTTTTTTACATTTCAACCGAATTTGTTGCTATACCATGGGCTCTTAAGGAACAAGCAAATTGAAAATATTCATGGAATAGCTTACTAGAGTCCTAATAATATATTTTAGTTTGTAAAATTCACAAGCAAATTATATTTGCAAAACTTATATATCACCCCGAAGATGATGAATTCGTTAAAGTTGTCATAAGATTTTTTTTACATTTCAACCGACTTTGTGGCTATACCATGGGCTCTTAGGGAACAAGCAAATTAAAAATATTCATGGAATAGCTTACTAGAGCCATCATAATATATTTTAGCTTCTAAAATTCACAAGCAAATTATATTTGAAAGACTTATATCAACCCGAAGATGATGAATTCGTTAAAAATGCCAAATTTTTTTTTACATTTCTCCCGACGTTGTGGCTATACAAAGAGCTCTTAAGGAACAAGCAAATTGGAAATATTCATGGAATAGCTTACTAGAGACATCATTATATATTTTAGCTTGTAAAATTAACAAGCAAATTATATTTGCAAAACTTAAATCACCCCGAAGATGATGAATTCGTAAAAGTTGTCATAAGATTTTTTTACATTTCAACCGACTTTGTGGCTATACCATGGGCTCTTAAGGAACAAGCAAATTGAAAATATTCATGGAATAGCTTTCTAGAGTCCTTATAATATATTTTAGCTTGTAAAATTCACAAGCAAATTATATTTGCAAAACTTATATCAACCCGAAGATGATGAATTCGTTAAAGTTGTCATAAGATTTTTTTTTAAATTTCCCCCGACTTTGTGGCTATACAAAGAACTCTTAAGGAACAAGCAAATTGAAAATATTCATGGCATAGCTTACTAGAGTCCTCATAATATATTTTAGCTTGTAAAATTCACAAGCAAATTATATTTAAAAGACTTATATCAACCCGAAGATGATGAATTCGTTTAAGTTGTCATAAGATTTTTTTTTACATTTCAACCGAATATGTTGCTATACCATGGGCTCTTAAGGAACAAGCAAATTGAAAATATTCATGGAATAGCTTACTAGAGTCCTAATAATATATTTTAGTTTTTAAAATTCATAAGCAAATTATTTTTGCAAAACTTATATCACCCCGAAGATGATGAATTCGTTAAAGTTGTCATAAGATTTTTTTTACATTTCAACCGACTTTGTGGCTATACCATGGGCTCTTAGGGAACAAGCAAATCAAAAATATTCATGGAATAGTTTACTAGAGTCCTCATAATATATTTTAGCTTCTAAAATTCACAAGCAAATTATATTTGAAAGACTTATATCAACCCGAAGATGATGAATTCGTAAAAAATGTCAAAATTTTTTTTTACAATTCCCCCGACGTTGTGGCTATACAAAGAGCTCTTAAGGAACAAGCAAATTGAAAATATTCATGGAATAGCTTACTAGAGACCTCATAATATATTTTAGCTTGTAAAATTCACAAGCAAATTATATTTAAAAGACTTATATCAACCCGAAGATGATGAATTCGTTTAAGTTGTCATAAGATTTTTTTTACATTTCAACCGAATATGTTGCTATACCATGGGCTCTTAAGGAACAAGCAAATTGAAAATATTCATGGAATAGCTTACTAGAGTCCTCATAATATATTTTAGCTTCTAAAATTCACAAGCAAATTATATTTGAAAGACTTATATCAACCCGAAGATGATGAATTCGTTAAAAATGTCAAATTTTTTTTTTACAATTCCCCCGACATTGTTGCTATACAAAGAGCTTTTAAGGAACAAGCAAATTGAAAATATTCATGGAATAGCTTACTAGAGACCTCATAATATATTTTAGCTTGTAAAATTCACAAGCAAATTATATTTGCAAAACTTATATCACCCCAAAGATGACGGATTCGTTAAAGTTGTCATAAGATTTTTTTTACATTTCAACCGATTTTGTGGCTATACCATGGGCTCTTAAGAAACAAGCAACATGAAAATATTCATGGAATAGCTTTCTAGAGTTCTCATAATATTTTTTAGCTTGTAAAATTCACAAGCAAATTATATTTGAAAGACTTATATCAACCCGAAGATGATGAATTCGTTAAAAATGTCAAAATTTTGTTTTACATTTCCCCCGACTTTGTGGCTATACAAAGGGCTCTTAAGGAACAAGCAAATTAAAAATATTCATGGAATAGCTTACTAGAGTCCTCATAATATATTTTAGCTTGTAAAATTCACAAGCAAATTATATTTGCAAAACTTATATCAACCCGAAGATGATGAATTCGTTAAAGTTGTCATAAGATTTTTTTCTACATTTCAACCGACTTTGTGGCTATACCATGGGCTCTTAAGGAAAAGCAAATTGAAAATATTCATGGAATAGCTTTCTAGAGTCCTTATAATATATTTTAGCTTGTAAAATTCACAAGCAAATTATATTTGCAAAACTTAAATCACCCCGAAGATGATGAATTCGTTAAAGTTGTCATAACATTTTTTTACATTTCAACCGACTTTGTGGCTATACCATGGGCTCTTAAGGAACAAGCAAATTGAAAATATTCATGGAATAGCTTTCTAGAGTCCTTATAATATATTTTAGCTTGTAAAATTCACAAGCAAATTATATTTGCAAAACTTATATCAACCCGAAGATGATGAATAAAGTATTAAAGCAAAGAAATCACTATAAAATGAGGGCATCTAGGAACGAAATCAACGCGACCAAGCAACGAAATCACGCAGAAAATTATTTCTTAAGTCCCCTAGCAACGAAATTACATGAAATTTATTCATTTTAAGGTATTCATCGAAGTTTGGAAAATTTTATCTCAATAACTAACGATGGAATATTTACAAAAAAAATACCTACGGTAAAAGAGCCCATATGGAAGCTATGGTGAAAGTTTCATCGAAATTCGTTTGTTAGTAATGGAGTTAAAAATTTCCAAACTTTTTGATTTTAATCGCTAGAAAATGACTTAGGGGCATCAAGCAACGAAATCACCGCGACCAAGCAACGAAATCATGCAAAAAATTATTTCTAAAGTCCTTTAGCAACGAAATTGATTCATTTTAAGGTATTCAAGCAAAGAAATCACTATAAAATGTCTCTTAAGGGCATCTAGCAACGAAATCACCGCGACCAAGCAACGAAATCATGCAGAGAATTATTTCTAAAGTCCCCTTGCAACGAAATTGATTAATTTTAAGGTATTCAAGCAAAGAAATCACTTAAAAAATGTCTCTTAAGGGCATCTAGCAACGAAATAACCGCGACAAAGCAACGAAATCACGCAGAAAATTATTTCTAAAGTCCCCTAGCAACGAAATTACATGAAATTTATTCATTTTAAGGTATTCATCGAAGCTCGGAAACTTTTATCTCAATAACTAACGATGGAATATTTACAAAAAAAATTCCTAGGGTAACAAATTCCATATGGAAGCTATGGTGAAAGTTTCTTCGAAATTCGTTCGTTAGTTATGGAGATAAAAATTGCCAAACTTTTTGATTTTAATCGCTAGAAAATGACTTAAGGGCATCTAGCAACGAAATCACTGCGACCAAGCAACGAAATCATGCAAAAAATTATTTCTAAAGTCCTTTAGCAACGAAATCGATTCATTTTAAGGTATTCAAGCAAAGAAATCACTATAAAATGTATCTTAAGGGCATCTAGCAACGAAATCACCGCGACCAAGTAACGAAATCACGCAGAGAATTATTTCTAAAGTCCCCTAGCAACGAAATTGATTCATTTTAAAGTATTTAAGCAAAGAAATCACTAGAAAATGTCTCTTAAGGGCATCTAGCAACAAAATCACCGCGACCAAGCAACGAAATCATGCAAAAAATATTTCTAAATTCCTTTAGCAACGAAATTGATTCATTTTAAGGTATTCAAGCAAAGAAATCACTATAAAATGTATCTTAAGGGCATCTAGCAACGAAATCACCGCGACCAAGCAACGAAATCATGCAAAAAATAATTTCTTAAGTCCCCTAGCAACGAAATTGATTCATTTTAAGATATTCAAGCAAAGAAATCACTATAAAATGTATCTTAAGGGCATCTAGCAACGAAATCACCGCGACCAAGCAACGAAATCACGCAGAAAATTATTTTTAAAGTCCCGTAGCAACGAAATTACATGAAATTTATTCATTTTAAGGTATTCATCGAAGTTCGGAAACTTTTATCTCAATAACTAACGATGGAATATTTAAAAAAAAAATTCCTAGGGTAAAAAAGCACATATGGAAGCTATGGTGAAAGTTTCTTCGAAATTCGTTCGTTAGTTATGGAGATAAAAATTGCCAAACTTTTTGATTTTAATCGCTAGAAAATGACTTAAGGGCATCTAGCAACGAAATCACTGCGACCAAGCAACGAAATCATGCAAAAAATTATTTCTAAAGTCCTTTAGCAACGAAATCGATTCATTTTAAGGTATTCAAGCAAAGAAATCACTATAAAATGTATCTTAAGGGCATCTAGCAACGAAATCACCGCGACCAAGCAACGAAATCATGCAGAGAATTATTTCTAAAGTCCCCTTGCAACGAAATTGATTAATTTTAAGGTATTCAAGCAAAGAAATCACTTAAAAAATGTCTCTTAAGGGCATCTAGCAACGAAATAACCGCGACAAAGCAACGAAATCACGCAGAAAATTATTTCTAAAGTCCCCTAGCAACGAAAATTACATGAAATTTATTCATTTTAAGGTATTCATCGAAGCTCGGAAACTTTTATCTCAATAACTAACGATGGAATATTTACAAAAAAAATTCCTAGGGTAACAAATTCCATATGGAAGCTATGGTGAAAGTTTCTTCGAAATTCGTTCGTTAGTTATGGAGATAAAAATTGCCAAACTTTTTGATTTTAATCGCTAGAAAATGACTTAAGGGCATCTAGCAACGAAATCACTGCGACCAAGCAACGAAATCATGCAAAAAATTATTTCTAAAGTCCTTTAGCAACGAAATCGATTCATTTTAAGGTATTCAAGCAAAGAAATCACTATAAAATGTATCTTAAGGGCATCTAGCAACGAAATCACCGCGACCAAGTAACGAAATCACGCAGAGAATTATTTCTAAAGTCCCCTAGCAACGAAATTGATTCATTTTAAAGTATTTAAGCAAAGAAATCACTAGAAAATGTCTCTTAAGGGCATCTAGCAACAAAATCACCGCGACCAAGCAACGAAATCATGCAAAAAATATTTCTAAATTCCTTTAGCAACGAAATTGATTCATTTTAAGGTATTCAAGCAAAGAAATCACTATAAAATGTATCTTAAGGGCATCTAGCAACGAAATCACCGCGACCAAGCAACGAAATCATGCAAAAAATAATTTCTTAAGTCCCCTAGCAACGAAATTGATTCATTTTAAGATATTCAAGCAAAGAAATCACTATAAAATGTATCTTAAGGGCATCTAGCAACGAAATCACCGCGACCAAGCAACGAAATCACGCAGAAAATTATTTTTAAAGTCCCGTAGCAACGAAATTACATGAAATTTATTCATTTTAAGGTATTCATCGAAGTTCGGAAACTTTTATCTCAATAACTAACGATGGAATATTTAAAAAAAAAATTCCTAGGGTAAAAAAGCACATATGGAAGCTATGGTGAAAGTTTCTTCGAAATTCGTTCGTTAGTTATGGAGATAAAAATTGCCAAACTTTTTGATTTTAATCGCTAGAAAATGACTTAAGGGCATCTAGCAACGAAATCACTGCGACCAAGCAACGAAATCATGCAAAAAATTATTTCTAAAGTCCTTTAGCAACGAAATCGATTCATTTTAAGGTATTCAAGCAAAGAAATCACTATAAAATGTATCTTAAGGGCATCTAGCAACGAAATCACCGCGACCAAGTAACGAAATCATGCAAAGAATTATTTCTAAAGTCCCCTAGCAACGAAATTTATTCATTTTAAAGTATTTAAGCAAAGAAATCACTATAAAATGTATCTTAAGGGCATCTAGCAACGAAATCACCGCGACCAAGCAACGAAATCACGCAGAAAATTATTTCTAAAGTCCCCTAGCAACGAAATTACATGAAATTTATTCATTTTAAGGTATTCATCGAAGTTCGGAAACCTTTATCTCAATAACTAACGATGGAATATTTACAAAAAAAAAATCCTAGGATAAAAAAGCCCATATGGAAGCTATGGTGAAAGTTTCATCGAAATTCGTTCGTTAGTTATGGAGATAAAAATTGCCAAACGTTTTGATTTTAATCGCTAGAAAATGACTTAGGGGCATCAAGCAACGAAATCACCGCGACCAAGCAACGAAATCATGCAAAAAATTATTTCTTAAGTCCTTTAGCAACGAAATTGATTCATTTTAAGGTATTCAAGCAAAGAAATCACTTTAAAATGTCTAAAATGTCTGTTTTGATACCTTAAAATGAATCAATTTCGTTGCTAAAGGAATTTAGAAATATTTTTTGCATGATTTCGTTGCTTGGTCGCGTTGATTTTGTTGCTAGATGCCCTTAAGAGACATTTTCTAGTGATTTCTTTGCTTGAATACCTTAAAATGAATCAATTTCGTTGCTAAAGGACTTTAGAAATAATTTTTTGCATGATTTCGTTGCTTGGTCGCAGTGATTTCGTTGCTAGATGCCCTTAAGTCATTTTCTAGCGATTAAAATCAAAAAGTTTGGCCATTTTTATCTCCATAACTAACGAACGAATTTCAAAGAAACTTTCACCATAGCTTCCATATGTGCTTTTTTACCCTAGGAATTTTTTTTGTAAATATTCCATCGTTAGTTATTGAGATAAAGGTTTCCGATCTTCGATGAATACCTTAAAATGAATAAATTTCATGTAATTTCGTTGCTACGGGACTTTAGAAATAATTTTCTGCGTGATTTCGTTGCTTGGTCGCGTTGATTTCGTTGCTAGATGCCCTTGAGATACATTTTATAGTGATTTCTTTGCTTGAATACCTTAAAATGAATCAATTTCGTTGCTAGGGAACTTTAGAAATAATTCTCTGCATGATTTCGTTGCTTGGTCGCGGTGATTTCGTTGCTAGATGCCCTTAAGAGACATTTTCTAGTGATTTCTTTGATTGAATACCTTAAAATGAATCAATTTCGTTGCTAAAGGACTTTAGAAATAATTTTTTTGCATAATTTCGTTGCTTGGTCGCAGTGATTTCGTTGCTAGATGCCCTTAAGAGACCTTTTCTAGTGATTTCTTTGCTTGAATACCTTAAAATGAATCAATTTCGTTGCTAAAAGACTTTAGAAATAATTTGTTGCATGATTTCGTTGCTTGGTCGCAGTGATTTCGTTGCTAGATGCCCTTAAGTCATTTTTCTAGCGATTAAAATCAAAAAGTTTGGCAATTTTTATCTCCATAACTAACGAACGAATTTCGAAGAAACTTTTACCATAGCTTCCATATGTGCTTTTTTACCCTAGAAATTTTTTTTGTAAATATTCCATCGTTAGTTATTGAGATAAAAGTTTCCAAACTTCGATGAATACCTTAAAATGAATAAATTTCATGTAATTTCGTTGCTACGGGACTTTAGAAATAATTTTCTGCGTGATTTCGTTGCTTGGTCGCGGTGATTTTGTTGCTAGATGCCCTTAAGAGACATTTTCTAGTGATTTCTTTGCTTGAATACCTTAAAATGAATCAATTTCGTTGCTAGGGGACTTTAGAAATAATTCTCTGCATGATTTCGTTGCTTGGTCGCGGTGATTTCGTTGCTAGATGCCCTTAAGATACATTTTATAGTGATTTCTTTGCTTGAATACCTTAAAATGAATCAATTTCGTTGCTAAAGGAATTTAGAAATATTTTTTGCATGATTTCGTTGCTTGGTCGCGGTGATTTTGTTGCTAGATGCCCTTAAGAGACATTTTCTAGTGATTTCTTTGCTTGAATACCTTAAAATGAATCAATTTCGTTGCTAAAGGACTTTAGAAATAATTTTTTGCATGATTTCGTTGCTTGGTCGCAGTGATTTCGTTGCTAGATGCCCTTAAGTCATTTTCTAGCGATTAAAATCAAAAAGTTTGGCAATTTTTATCTCCATAACTAACGAACGAATTTCGAAGAAACTTTCACCATAGCTTCCATATGTGCTTTTTTACCCTAGGAATTTTTTTTGTAAATATTCCAACGTTAGTTATTGAGATAAAAGTTTCCGAACTTCGATGAATACCTTAAAATGAATAAATTTCATGTAATTTCGTTGTTACGGGACTTTAGAAATAATTTTCTGCGTGATTTCGTTGCTTGGTCGCGGTGATTTCGTTGCTAGATGCCCTTAAGATACATTTTATAGTGATTTCTTTGCTTGAATACCTTAAAATGAATCAATTTCGTTGCTAAAGGACTTTAGAAATAATTTTTTGCATGATTTCGTTGCTTGGTCGCAGTGATTTCGTTGCTAGATGCCCTTAAGTCATTTTCTAGCGATTAAAATCAAAAGGTTTGGCAATTTTTATCTCAATAACTAACGAACGAATTTAGAAGAAACTTTCACCATAGCTTCCATATGTGCTTTTTTTACCCTAGGAATTTTTTTTGTAAATATTCCATCGTTAGTTATTGAGATAAAAGTTTCCGAACTTCGATGAATACCTTAAAATGAATAAATTTCATGTAATTTCGTTGCTACGGGACTTTAGAAAAAATTTTCTGCGTGATTTCGTTGCTTGGTCGCGTTGATTTCGTTGCTAGATGCCCTTGAGATACATTTTATAGTGATTTCTTTGCTTGAATACCTTAAAATGAATCAATTTCGTTGCTAGGGAACTTTAGAAATAATTCTCTGCATGATTTCGTTGCTTGGTCGCGGTGATTTCGTTGCTAGATGCCCTTAAGAGACATTTTCTAGTGATTTCTTTGATTGAATACCTTAAAATGAATCAATTTCGTTGCTAAAGGACTTTAGAAATAATTTTTTGCATAATTTCGTTGCTTGGTCGCAGTGATTTCGTTGCTAGATGCCCTTAAGAGACATTTTATAGTGATTTCTTTGCTTGAATACCTTAAAATGAATCAATTTCGTTGCTAAAGGAATTTAGAAATATTTTTCTGCGTGATTTCGTTGCTTGGTCGCGGTGATTTCGTTGCTAGATGCCCTTAAGATACATTTTTATAGTGATTTCTTTGCTTGAATACCTTAAAATGAATCAATTTCGTTGCTACAGGAATTTAGAAATATTTTCTGCGTGATTTCGTTGCTTGGTCGCGGTGATTTCGTTGCTTGATGCCCTTAAGATACATTTTATAGTGATTTCTTTGCTTGAATACCTTAAAATGAATCAATTTCGTTGCTAAAGGACTTTAGAAATAATTTTTTGCATGATTTCGTTGCTTGGTCGCAGTGATTTCGTTGCTAGATGCCCTTAAGTCATTTTCTAGCGATTAAAATCAAAAAGTTTGGCAATTTTTATCTCAATAACTAACGAACGAATTTCGAAAAAACTTTCACCATAGCTTCCATATGTGCTTTTTTACCCTAGGATTTTTTTTTTGTAAATATTCCATCGTTAGTTATTGAGATAAAAGTTTCCGAACTTCGATGAATACCTTAAAATGAATAAATTTCATGTAATTTCGTTGCTACGGGACTTTAGAAAAAATTTTCTGCGTGATTTCGTTGCTTGGTCGCGTTGATTTCGTTGCTAGATGCCCTTGAGATACATTTTTTAGTGATTTCTTTGCTTGAATACCTTAAAATGAATCAATTTCGTTGCTAGGGAACTTTAGAAATAATTCTCTGCATGATTTCGTTGCTTGGTCGCGGTGATTTCGTTGCTAGATGCCCTTAAGAGACATTTTCTAGTGATTTCTTTGATTGAATACCTTAAAATGAATCAATTTCGTTGCTAAAGGACTTTAGAAATAATTTTTTGCATAATTTCGTTGCTTGGTCGCAGTGATTTCGTTGCTAGATGCCCTTAAGAGACATTTTATAGTGATTTCTTTGCTTGAATACCTTAAAATGAATCAATTTCGTTGCTAAAGGAATTTAGAAATATTTTCTGCGTGATTTCGTTGCTTGGTCGCGGTGATTTCGTTGCTAGATGCCCTTAAGATACATTTTATAGTGATTTCTTTGCTTGAATACCTTAAAATGAATCAATTTCGTTGCTAAAGGACTTTAGAAATAATTTTTTGCATGATTTCGTTGCTTGGTCGCAGTGATTTCGTTGCTAGATGCCCTTAAGTCATTTTCTAGCGATTAAAATCAAAAAGTTTGGCAATTTTTATCTCCATAACTAACGAACGAATTTCGAAGAAACTTTCACCATAGCTTCCATATGTGCTTTTTTACCCTAGGAATTTTTTTTTGTAAATATTCCATCGTTAGTTATTGAGATAAAAGTTTCCGAACTTCGATGAATACCTTAAAATGAATAAATTTCATGTAATTTCGTTGCTACGGGACTTTAAAAATAATTTTCTGCGTGATTTCGTTGCTTGGTCGCGGTGATTTCGTTGCTAGATGCTCTTAAGATACATTTTATAGTGATTTCTTTGCTTGAATATCTTAAAATGAATCAATTTCGTTGCTAGGGGACTTAAGAAATTATTTTTTGCATGATTTCGTTGCTTGGTCGCGGTGATTTCGTTGCTAGATGCCCTTAAGATACATTTTATAGTGATTTCTTTGCTTGAATACCTTAAAATGAATCAATTTCGTTGCTAAAGGAATTTAGAAATATTTTTTGCATGATTTCGTTGCTTGGTCGCAGTGATTTTGTTGCTAGATGCCCTTAAGAGACATTTTCTAGTGATTTCTTTGCTTGAATACCTTAAAATGAATCAATTTCGTTGCTAAAGGACTTTAGAAATAATTTGTTGCATGATTTCGTTGCTTGGTCGCAGTGATTTCGTTGCTAGATGCCCTTAAGTCATTTTCTAGCGATTAAAATCAAAAAGTTTGGCAATTTTTATCTCCATAACTAACGAACGAATTTCGAAGAAACTTTCACCATAGCTTCCATATGTGCTTTTTTACCCTAGGAATTTTTTTTGTAAATATTCCATCGTTAGTTATTGAGATAAAAGTTTCCGAACTTCGATGAATACCTTAAAATGAATAAATTTCATGTAATTTCGTTGCTACGGGACTTTAGAAATAATTTTCTGTTTGATTTCGTTGCTTGGTCGCGGTGATTTTGTTGCTAGATGCCCTTAAGAGACATTTTCTAGTGATTTCTTTGCTTGAAAACCTTAAAATGAATCAATTTCGTTGCTAGGGGACTTTAGAAATAATTCTCTGCATGATTTCGTTGCTTAGTCGCGGTGATTTCGTTGCTAGATGCCCTTAAGATACATTTTATAGTGATTTCTTTGCTTGAATACCTTAAAATGAATCTATTTCGTTGCTAAAGGAATTTAGAAATAATTTTTTTGCATGATTTCGTTGCTTGGTCGCAGTGATTTCGTTGCTAGATGCCCTTAAGAGACATTTTATAGTGATTTCTTTGCTTGAATACCTTAAAATGAATCAATTTCGTTGCTAAAGGAATTTAGAAATATTTTTTGCATGATTTCGTTGCTTGGTCGCAGTGATTTCGTTGCTAGATGCCCTTAAGTCATTTTCTAGCGATTAAAATCAAAAAGTTTGGCAATTTTTATCTCCATAACTAACGAACGAATTTCGAAGAAACTTTCACCATAGCTTCCATATGTGCTTTTTTACCATAGGAATTTTTTTTTGTAAATATTCCAACGTTAGTTATTGAGATAAAAGTTTCCGAACTTCGATGAATACCTTAAAATGAATAAATTTCATGTAATTTCGTTGCTACGGGACTTTAGAAATAATTTTCTGCGTGATTTCGTTGCTTGGTCGCGGTGATTTCGTTGCTAGATGCCCTTGAGATACATTTTATAGTGATTTCTTTGCTTGAATACCTTAAAATGAATCAATTTCGTTGCTAAAGGACTTTAGAAATAATTTTTTGCATGATTTCGTTGCTTGGTCGCAGTGATTTCGTTGCTAGATGCCCTTAAGAGACATTTTCTAGTGATTTCTTTGATTGAATACCTTAAAATGAATCAATTTCGTTGCTAAAGGACTTTAGAAATAATTTTTTGCATGATTTCGTTGCTTGGTCGCAGTGATTTCGTTGCTAGATGCCCTTAAGAGACATTTTATAGTGATTTCTTTGCTTGAATACCTTAAAATGAATCAATTTCGTTGCTAAAGGAATTTAGAAATATTTTTTGCATGATTTCGTTGCTTGGTCGCGGTGATTTTGTTGCTAGATGCCCTTAAGAGACATTTTCTAGTGATTTCTTTGCTTGAATACCTTAAAATGAATCAATTTCGTTGCAAAAGGACTTTAGAAATAATTTGTTGCATGATTTCGTTGCTTGGTCGCAGTGATTTCGTTGCTAGATGCCCTTAAGTCATTTTCTAGCGATTAAAATCAAAAAGTTTGGCAATTTTTATCTCCATAACTAACGAACGAATTTCGAAAAAACTTTCACCATAGCTTCCATATGTGATTTTTTACCCTAGGATTTTTTTTTTGTAAATATTCCATCGTTAGTTATTGAGATAAAAGTTTCCGAACTTCGATGAATACCTTAAAATGAATAAATTTCATGTAATTTCGTTGCTACGGGACTTTAGAAATAATTTTCTGCGTGATTTCGTTGCTTGGTCGCGGTGATTTCGTTGCTAGATGCCCTTAAAAGACATTTTCTAGTGATTTCTTTGCTTGAATACCTTAAAATGAATCAATTTCGTTGCTAGGGGACTTTAGAAATTATTTTTTGCATGATTTCGTTGCTTGGTCGCGGTGATTTCGTTGCTAGATGCCCTTAAGATACATTTTATAGTGATTTCTTTGCTTGAATACCTTAAAATGAATCAATTTCGTTGCTAAAGGAATTTAGAAATATTTTTTGCATGATTTCGTTGCTTGGTCGCGGTGATTTTGTTGCTAGATGACCTTAAGAGACATTTTCTAGTGATTTCTTTGCTTGAATACCTTAAAATGAATAAATTTCGTTGCTAAAGGACTTTAGAAATAATTTTTTGCATGATTTCGTTGCTTGGTCGCAGTGATTTCGTTGCTAGATGCCCTTAAGTCATTTTCTAGCGATTAAAATAAAAAAGTTTGGCAATTTTTATCTCCATAACTAACGAACGAATTTCGAAGAAACTTTCACCATAGCTTCCATATGTGCTTTTTTACCCTAGGAATTTTTTTTGTAAATATTCCATCGTTAGTTATTGAGATAAAAGTTTCCGAACTTCGATGAATACCTTAAAATGAATAAATTTCATGTAATTTCGTTGCTACGGGACTTTAGAAATAATTTTCTGCGTGATTTCGTTGCTTGGTCGCGGTGATTTCGTTGCTAGATGCCCTTAAGATACATTTTATAGTGATTTCTTTGATTGAATACCTTAAAATGAATCAATTTCGTTGCTAAAGGACTTTAGAAATAATTCTCTGCATGATTTCGTC
This sequence comes from Daphnia galeata, assembly GCA_030770115.1. NCBI lineage: Eukaryota > Metazoa > Arthropoda > Branchiopoda > Diplostraca > Daphniidae > Daphnia > Daphnia galeata. The sequence continues at coordinate 45,445 of JAUANT010000110.1, forward strand.
GCTTGGTCGCGGTGATTTCGTTGCTAGATGCCCTTAATATAAGAGGCATTTTCTAGTGATTTCTTTGATTGAATACCTTAAAATGAATCAATTTCGTTGCTAAAGGACTTTAGAAATAATTTTTTGCATGATTTCGTTGCTTGGTCGCAGTGATTTCGTTGCTAGATGCCCTTAAGAGACATTTTATAGTGATTTCTTTGCTTGAATACCTTAAAATGAATCAATTTCGTTGCTAAAGGAATTTAGAAATATTTTTTGCATGATTTCGTTGCTTGGTCGCGGTGATTTTGTTGCTAGATGCCCTTAAGAGACATTTTCTAGTGATTTCTTTGCTTGAATACCTTAAAATGAATCAATTTCGTTGCTAAAGGACTTTAGAAATAATTTTTTGCATGATTTCGTTGCTTGGTCGCAGTGATTTCGTTGCTAGATGCCCTTAAGTCATTTTCTAGCGATTAAAATCAAAAAGTTTGGCAATTTTTATCTCCATAACTAACGAACGAATTTCGAAGAAACTTTCACCATAGCTTCCATATGTGCTTTTTTTACCCTAGGAATTTTTTTTTGTAAATATTCCATCGTTAGTTATTGAGATAAAAGTTTCCGAACTTCGATGAATACCTTAAAATAAATAAATTTCATGTAATTTCGTTGCTACGGGACTTTAGAAATAATTTTCTGCGTGATTTCGTTGCTTAGTCGCGGTGATTTCGTTGCTAGATGCCCTTGAGATACATTTTATAGTGATTTCTTTGCTTGAATACCTTAAAATGAATCAATTTCGTTGCTAGGGAACTTTAGAAATAATTCTCTGCATGATTTCGTTGCTTGGTCGCGGTGATTTCGTTGCTAGATGCCCTTAATATAAGAGGCATTTTCTAGTGATTTCTTTGATTGAATACCTTAAAATGAATCAATTTCGTTGCTAAAGGACTTTAGAAATAATTTTTTGCATGATTTCGTTGCTTGGTCGCAGTGATTTCGTTGCTAGATGCCCTTAAGAGACATTTTATAGTGATTTCTTTGCTTGAATACCTTAAAATGAATCAATTTCGTTGCTAAAGGACTTTAGAAATAATTTTTTTGCATGATTTCGTTGCTTGGTCGCAGTGATTTCGTTGCTAGATGCCCTTAAGTCATTTTCTAGCGATTAAAATCAAAAAGTTTGGCAATTTTTATCTCCATAACTAACGAACGAATTTCGAAGAAACTTTCACCATAGCTTCCATATGTGCTTTTTTACCCTAGGAATTTTTTTTGTAAATATTCCATCGTTAGTTATTGAGATAAAAGTTTCCGAACTTCGATGAATACCTTAAAATGAATAAATTTCATGTAATTTCGTTGCTACGGGACTTTAGAAATAATTTTCTGCGTGATTTCGTTGCTTGGTCGCGTTGATTTCGTTGCTAGATGCCCTTGAGATACATTTTATAGTGATTTCTTTGCTTGAATACCTTAAAATGAATCAATTTCGTTGCTAGGGAACTTAAGAAATAATTCTCTGCATGATTTCGTTGCTTGGTCGCGGTGATTTCGTTGCTAGATGCCCTTAAGAGACATTTTCTAGTGATTTCTTTGATTGAATACCTTAAAATGAATCAATTTCGTTGCTAAAGGACTTTAGAAATAATTTTTTTGCATGATTTCGTTGCTTGGTCGCAGTGATTTCGTTGCTAGATGCCCTTAAGTCATTTTCTAGCGATTAAAATCAAAAAGTTTGGCAATTTTTATCTCCATAACTAACGAACGAATTTCGAAGAAACTTTCACCATAGTTTCCATATATGCTTTTTTACCCTAGGAATTTTTTTTGTAAATATTCCATCGTTAGTTATTGAGATAAAAATTTCCGAACTTCGATGAATACCTTAAAATGAATAAATTTCATGTAATTTCGTTGCTACGGGACTTTAGAAATAATTTTCTGCGTGATTTCGTTGCTTGGTCGCGGTGATTTCGTTGCTAGATGCCCTTGAGATACATTTTATAGTGATTTCTTTGCTTGAATACCTTAAAATGAATCAATTTCGTTGCTAGGGAACTTAAGAAATAATTCTCTGCATGATTTCGTTGCTTGGTCGCGGTGATTTCGTTGCTAGATGCCCTTAAGAGACATTTTCTAGTGATTTCTTTGATTGAATACCTTAAAATGAATCAATTTCGTTGCTAAAGGACTTTAGAAATAATTTTTTGCATGATTTCGTTGCTTGGTCGCAGTGATTTCGTTGCTAGATGCCCTTAAGTCATTTTCTAGCGATTAAAATCAAAAAGTTTGGCAATTTTTTATCTCCATAACTAACGAACGAATTTCGAAGAAACTTTCACCATAGTTTCCATATATGCTTTTTTACCCTAGGAATTTTTTTTTGTAAATATTCCATCGTTAGTTATTGAGATAAAAGTTTCCGAACTTCGATGAATACCTTAAAATGAATAAATTTCATGTAATTTCGTTGCTACGGGACTTTAGAAATAATTTTCTGCGTGATTTCGTTGCTTGGTCGCGGTGATTTCGTTGCTAGATGCCCTTGAGATACATTTTATAGTGATTTCTTTGCTTGAATACCTTAAAATGAATCAATTTCGTTGCTAGGGAACTTAAGAAATAATTCTCTGCATGATTTCGTTGCTTGGTCGCGGTGATTTCGTTGCTAGATGCCCTTAAGAGACATTTTCTAGTGATTTCTTTGATTGAATACCTTAAAATGAATCAATTTCGTTGCTAAAGGACTTTTAGAAATAATTTTTTTGCATGATTTCGTTGCTTGGTCGCAGTGATTTCGTTGCTAGATGCCCTTAAGTCATTTTTCTAGCGATTAAAATCAAAAAGTTTGGCAATTTTTTATCTCCATAACTAACGAACGAATTTCGAAGAAACTTTCACCATAGTTTCCATATATGCTTTTTTACCCTAGGAATTTTTTTTGTAAATATTCCATCGTTAGTTATTGAGATAAAAGTTTCCGAACTTCGATGAATACCTTAAAATGAATAAATTTCATGTAATTTCGTTGCTACGGGACTTTAGAAATAATTTTCTGCGTGATTTCGTTGCTTGGTCGCGGTGATTTCGTTGCTAGATGCCCTTGAGATACATTTTATAGTGATTTCTTTGCTTGAATACCTTAAAATGAATCAATTTCGTTGCTAGGGAACTTTAGAAATAATTCTCTGCATGATTTCGTTGCTTGGTCGCGGTGATTTCGTTGCTAGATTCCCCTAATATAAGAGACATTTTCTAGTGATTTCTTTGATTGAATACCTTAAAATGAATCAATTTCGTTGCTAAAGGACTTTAGAAATAATTTTTTTGCATGATTTCGTTGCTTGGTCGCAGTGATTTCGTTGCTAGATGCCCTTAAGAGACATTTTATAGTGATTTTCTTTGCTTGAATACCTTAAAATGAATCAATTTCGTTGCTAAAGGAATTTAGAAATATTTTTTGCATGATTTCGTTGCTTGGTCGCGGTGATTTTGTTGCTAGATGCCCTTAAGAGACATTTTCTAGTGATTTCTTTGATTGAATACCTTAAAATGAATCAATTTCGTTGCTAAAGGACTTTAGAAATAATTTTTTGCATGATTTCGTTGCTTGGTCGCAGTGATTTCGTTGCTAGATGCCCTTAATATAAGAGACATTTTCTAGTGATTTCTTTGATTGAATACCTTAAAATGAATCAATTTTCGTTGCTAAAGGACTTTAGAAATAATTTTTTTGCATGATTTCGTTGCTTGGTCGCAGTGATTTCGTTGCTAGATGCCCTTAAGAGACATTTTATAGTGATTTCTTTGCTTGAATACCTTAAAATGAATCAATTTCGTTGCTAAAGGAATTTAGAAATATTTTTTGCATGATTTCGTTGCTTGGTCGCGTTGATTTTGTTGCTAGATGCCCTTAAGAGACATTTTCTAGTGATTTCTTTGATTGAATACCTTAAAATGAATCAATTTCGTTGCTAAAGGACTTTAGAAATAATTTTTTTGCATGATTTCGTTGCTTGGTCGCAGTGATTTCGTTGCTAGATGCCCTTAATATAAGAGACATTTTCTAGTGATTTCTTTGATTGAATACCTTAAAATGAATCAATTTCGTTGCTAAAGGACTTTAGAAATAATTTTTTGCATGATTTCGTTGCTTGGTCGCAGTGATTTCGTTGCTAGATGCCCTTAAGAGACATTTTATAGTGATTTCTTTGCTTGAATACCTTAAAATGAATCAATTTCGTTGCTAAAGGAATTTAGAAATATTTTTTGCATGATTTCGTTGCTTGGTCACGGTGATTTTGTTGCTAGATGCCCTTAAGAGACATTTTCTAGTGATTTCTTTGCTTGAATACCTTAAAATGAATCAATTTCGTTGCTAAAGGACTTTAGAAATAATTTTTTGCATGATTTCGTTGCTTGGTCGCAGTGATTTCGTTGCTAGATGCCCTTAAGTCATTTTCTAGCGATTAAAATCAAAAAGTTTGGCAATTTTTATCTCCATAACTAACGAACGAATTTCGAAGAAAACTTTCACCATAGCTTCCATATGTGCTTTTTTTACCCTAGGAATTTTTTTTTGTAAATATTCCATCGTTAGTTATTGAGATAAAAGTTTCCGAACTTCGATGAATACCTTAAAATGAATAAATTTCATGTAATTTTGTTGCTACGGGACTTTAGAAATAATTTTCTGCGTGATTTCGTTGCTTGGTCGCGGTGATTTCGTTGCTAGATGCCCTTGAGATACATTTTATAGTGATTTCTTTGCTTGAATACCTTAAAATGAATCAATTTCGTTGCTAAAGGACTTTAGAAATAATTTTTTGCATGATTTCGTTGCTTGGTCGCAGTGATTTCGTTGCTAGATGCCCTTAAGAGACATTTTATAGTGATTTCTTTGCTTGAATACCTTAAAATGAATCAATTTCGTTGCTAAAGGAATTTAGAAATATTTTTTGCATGATTTCGTTGCTTGGTCGCGGTGATTTTGTTGCTAGATGCCCTTAAGAGACATTTTATAGTGATTTCTTTGCTTGAATACCTTAAAATGAATCAATTTCGTTGCTAAAGGAATTTAGAAATATTTTTTGCATGATTTCGTTGCTTGGTCGCGGTGATTTTGTTGCTAGATGCCCTTAAGAGACATTTTCTAGTGATTTCTTTGCTTGAATACCTTAAAATGAATCAATTTCGTTGCTAAAGGACTTTAGAAATAATTTTTTGCATGATTTCGTTGCTTGGTCGCAGTGATTTCCTTGCTAGATGCCCTTAAGTCATTTTCTAGCGATTAAAATCAAAAAGTTTGGCAATTTTTATCTCCATAACTAACGAACGAATTTCGAAGAAACTTTCACCATAGCTTCCATATATGCTTTTTTACCCTAGGAATTTTTTTTGTAAATATTCCATCGTTAGTTATTGAGATAAAAGTTTCCGAACTTCGATGAATACCTTAAAATGAATAAATTTCATGTAATTTCGTTGCTACGGGACTTTAGAAATAATTTTCTGCGTGATTTCGTTGCTTGGTCGCGGTGATTTCGTTGCTAGATGCCCTTGAGATACATTTTATAGTGATTTCTTTGCTTGAATACCTTAAAATGAATCAATTTCGTTGCTAGGGAACTTTAGAAATAATTCTCTGCATGATTTCGTTGCTTGGTCGCGGTGATTTCGTTGCTAGATGCCCTTAAGAGACATTTTCTAGTGATTTCTTTGATTGAATACCTTAAAATGAATCAATTTCGTTGCTAAAGGACTTTAGAAATAATTTTTTTGCATCATTTCGTTGCTTGGTCGCAGTGATTTCCTTGCTAGATGCCCTTAAGTCATTTTCTAGCGATTAAAATCAAAAAGTTTTGCAATTTTTATCTCCATAACTAACGAACGAATTTCGAAGAAACTTTCACCATAGCTTCCATATGTGCTTTTTTTACCCTAGGAATTTTTTTTGTAAATATTCCATCGTTAGTTATTGAGATAAAAGTTTCCGAACTTCGATGAATACCTTAAAATGAATAAATTTCATGTAATTTCGTTGCTACGGGACTTTAGAAATAATTTTCTGCGTGATTTCGTTGCTTGGTCGCGGTGATTTCGTTGCTAGATGCCCTTGAGATACATTTTATAGTGATTTCTTTGCTTGAATACCTTAAAATGAATCAATTTCGTTGCTAGGGAACTTTAGAAATAATTCTCTGCATGATTTCGTTGCTTGGTCGCGGTGATTTCGTTGCTAGATGCCCTTAAGAGACATTTTCTAGTGATTTCTTTGATTGAATACCTTAAAATGAATCAATTTTGTTGCTAAAGGACTTTAGAAATAATTTTTTGCATGATTTCGTTGCTTGGTCGCAGTGATTTCGTTGCTAGATGCCCTTAAGAGACATTTTATAGTGATTTCTTTGCTTGAATACCTTAAAATGAATCAATTTCGTTGCTAAAGGAATTTAGAAATATTTTTTGCATGATTTCGTTGCTTGGTAGCGGTGATTTTGTTGCTAGATGCCCTTAAGAGACATTTTCTAGTGATTTCTTTGCTTGAATACCTTAAAATGAATCAATTTCGTTGCTAAAGGACTTTAGAAATAATTTTTTGCATGATTTCGTTGCTTGGTCGCAGTGATTTCGTTGCTAGATGCCCTTAAGTCATTTTCTAGCGATTAAAATCAAAAAGTTTGGCAATTTTTATCTCCATAACTAACGAACGAATTTCGAAGAAACTTTCACCATAGCTTCCATATGTGCTTTTTTACCCTAGAAATTTTTTTTGTAAATATTCCATCGTTAGTTATTGAGATAAAAGTTTCCGAACTTCGATGAATACCTTAAAATGAATAAATTTCATGTAATTTCGTTGCTACGGGACTTTAGAAATAATTTTCTGCGTGATTTCGTTGCTTGGTCGCGGTGATTTCGTTGCTAGATGCCCTTGAGATACATTTTATAGTAATTTCTTTGCTTGAATACCTTAAAATGAATCAATTTCGTTGCTAGGGAACTTTAGAAATAATTCTCTGCATGATTTTGTTGCTTGGTCGCGGTGATTTCGTTGCTAGATGCCCTTAAGAGACATTTTCTAGTGATTTCTTTGATTGAATACCTTAAAATGAATCAATTTCGTTGCTAAAGGACTTTAGAAATAATTTTTTGCATGATTTCGTTGCTTGGTCGCAGTGATTTCGTTGCTAGATGCCCTTAAGAGACATTTTATAGTGATTTCTTTGCTTGAATACCTTAAAATGAATCAATTTCGTTGCTAAAGGAATTTAGAAATATTTTTTGCATGATTTCGTTGCTTGGTCGCGGTGATTTTGTTGCTAGATGCCCTTAAGAGACATTTTCTAGTGATTTCTTTGCTTGAATACCTTAAAATGAATCAATTTCATTGCTAAAGGACTTAAGAAATAATTTTTTGCATGATTCCGTTGCTTGGTCGCAGTGATTTCGTTGCTAGATGCCCTTAAGTCATTTTCTAGCGATTAAAATCAAAAAGTTTGGCAATTTTTATCTCCATAACTAACGAACGAATTTCGAAGAAACTTTCACCATAGCTTCCATATGTGCTTTTTTACCCTAGGAATTTTTTTTGTAAATATTCCATCGTTAGTTATTGAGATAAAAGTTTCCGAACTTCGATGAATACCTTAAAATGAATAAATTTCATGTAATTTCGTTGCTACGGGACTTTAGAAATAATTTTCTGCGTGATTTCGTTGCTTGGTCGCGGTGATTTCGTTGCTAGATGCCCTTGAGATACATTTTATAGTGATTTCTTTGCTTGAATACCTTAAAATGAATCAATTTCGTTGCTAAAGGAATTTAGAAATATTTTTTGCATGATTTCGTTGCTTGGTCGCGGTGATTTTGTTGCTAGATGCCCTGAAGAGACATTTTCTAGTGATTTCTTTGCTTGAATACCTTAAAATGAATCAATTTCGTTGCTAAAGGACTTTAGAAATAATTTTTTGCATGATTTCGTTGCTTGGTCGCAGTGATTTCGTTGCTAGATGCCCTTAAGTCATTTTCTAGCGATTAAAATCAAAAAGTTTGGCAATTTTTATCTCCATAACTAACGAACGAATTTCGAAGAAACTTTCACCATAGCTTTCATATGTGCTTTTTTACCCTAGGAATTTTTTTTGTAAACATTCCATCGTTAGTTATTGAGATAAAAGTTTCCGAACTTCGATGAATACCTTAAAATGAATAAATTTCATGTAATTTCGTTGCTACGGGACTTTAGAAATAATTTTCTGCGTGATTTCGTTGCTTGGTCGCGGTGATTTCGTTGCTAGATGCCCTTAAGATACATTTTATAGTGATTTCTTCGCTTGAATACCTTAAAATGAATCAATTTCGTTGCTAGGGGACTTTAGAAATAATTCTCTGCATGATTTCGTTGCTTGGTCGCGGTGATTTCGTTGCTAGATGCCCTTAAGAGACATTTTCTAGTGATTTCTTTGATTGAATACCTTAAAATGAATCAATTTCGTTGCTAAAGGACTTTAGAAATAATTTTTTGCATGATTTGGTTGCTTGGTCGCAGTGATTTGGTTGCTAGATGCCCTTAAGAGACATTTTATAGTGATTTCTTTGCTTGAATACCTTAAAATGAATCAATTTCGTTGCTAAAGGAATTTAGAAATATTTTTTGCATGATTTCGTTGCTTGGTAGCGGTGATTTTGTTGCTAGATGCCCTTAAGAGACATTTTCTAGTGATTTCTTTGCTTGAATACCTTAAAATGAATCAATTTCGTTGCTAAAGGACTTTAGAAATAATTTTTTGCATGATTTCGTTGCTTGGTCGCAGTGATTTCGTTGCTAGATGCCCTTAAGTCATTTTCTAGCGATTAAAATCAAAAAGTTTGGCAATTTTTATCTCCATAACTAACGAACGAATTTCGAAGAAACTTTCACCATAGCTTCCATATGTGCTTTTTTACCCTAGGAATTTTTTTTGTTAATATTCCATCGTTAGTTATTGAGATAAAAGTTTCCGAACTTCGATGAATACCTTAAAATGAATAAATTTCATGTAATTTCGTTGCTACGGGACTTTAGAAATAATTTTCTGCGTGATTTCGTTGCTTGGTCGCGGTGATTTCGTTGCTAGATGCCCTTGAGATACATTTTATAGTGATTTCTTTGCTTGAATACCTTAAAATGAATCAATTTCGTTGCTAGGGAACTTTAGAAATAATTCTCTGCATGATTTCGTTGCTTGGTCGCGGTGATTTCGTTGCTAGATGCCCTTAAGAGACATTTTCTAGTGATTTCTTTGATTGAATACCTTAAAATGAATCAATTTTGTTGCTAAAGGACTTTAGAAATAATTTTTTGCATGATTTCGTTGCTTGGTCGCAGTGATTTCGTTGCTAGATGCCCTTAAGAGACATTTTATAGTGATTTCTTTGCTTGAATACCTTAAAATGAATCAATTTCGTTGCTAAAGGAATTTAGAAATATTTTTTGCATGATTTCGTTGCTTGGTAGCGGTGATTTTGTTGCTAGATGCCCTTAAGAGACATTTTCTAGTGATTTCTTTGCTTGAATACCTTAAAATGAATCAATTTCGTTGCTAAAGGACTTTAGAAATAATTTTTTGCATGATTTCGTTGCTTGGTCGCAGTGATTTCGTTGCTAGATGCCCTTAAGTCATTTTCTAGCGATTAAAATCAAAAAGTTTGGCAATTTTTATCTCCATAACTAACGAACGAATTTCGAAGAAACTTTCACCATAGCTTCCATATGTGCTTTTTTACCCTAGGAATTTTTTTTTGTAAATATTCCATCGTTAGTTATTGAGATAAAAGTTTCCGAACTTCGATGAATACCTTAAAATGAATAAATTTCATGTAATTTCGTTGCTACGGGACTTTAGAAATAATTTTCTGCGTGATTTCGTTGCTTGGTCGCGGTGATTTCGTTGCTAGATGCCCTTGAGATACATTTTATAGTGATTTCTTTGCTTGAATACCTTAAAATGAATCAATTTCGTTGCTAGGGAACTTTAGAAATAATTCTCTGCATGATTTCGTTGCTTGGTCGCGGTGATTTCGTTGCTAGATGCCCTTAAGAGACATTTTCTAGTGATTTCTTTGATTGAATACCTTAAAATGAATCAATTTCGTTGCTAAAGGACTTTAGAAATAATTTTTTGCATGATTTCGTTGCTTGGTCGCAGTGATTTCGTTGCTAGATGCCCTTAAGAGACATTTTATAGTGATTTCTTTGCTTGAATACCTTAAAATGAATCAATTTCGTTGCTAAAGGAATTTAGAAATATTTTTTGCATGATTTCGTTGCTTGGTAGCGGTGATTTTGTTGCTAGATGCCCTTAAGAGACATTTTCTAGTGATTTCTTTGCTTGAATACCTTAAAATGAATCAATTTCGTTGCTAAAGGACTTTAGAAATAATTTTTTGCATGATTTCGTTGCTTGGTCGCAGTGATTTCGTTGCTAGATGCCCTTAAGTCATTTTCTAGCGATTAAAATCAAAAAGTTTGGCAATTTTTATCTCCATAACTAACGAACGAATTTCGAAGATACTTTCACCATAGCTTCCATATGTGCTTTTTTACCCTAGGAATTTTTTTTGTAAATATTCCATCGTTAGTTATTGAGATAAAAGTTTCCGAACTTCGATGAATACCTTAAAATGAATAAATTTCATGTAATTTCGTTGCTACGGGACTTTAGAAATAATTTTCTGCGTGATTTCGTTGCTTGGTCGCGGTGATTTCGTTGCTAGATGCCCTTGAGATACATTTTATAGTGATTTCTTTGCTTGAATACCTAAAAATGAATCAATTTCGTTGCTAGGGAACTTTAGAAATAATTCTCTGCATGATTTCGTTGCTTGGTCGCGGTGATTTCGTTGCTAGATGCCCTTAAGAGACATTTTCTAGTGATTTCTTTGATTGAATACCTTAAAATGAATCAATTTCGTTGCTAAAGGACTTTAGAAATAATTTTTTGCATGATTTCGTTGCTTGGTCGCAGTGATTTCGTTGCTAGATGCCCTTAAGAGACATTTTATAGTGATTTCTTTGCTTGAATACCTTAAAATGAATCAATTTCGTTGCTAAAGGAATTTAGAAATATTTTTTGCATGATTTCGTTGCTTGGTCGCGGTGATTTTGTTGCTAGATGCCCTTAAGAGACATTTTCTAGTGATTTCTTTGCTTGAATACCTTAAAATGAATCAATTTCATTGCTAAAGGACTTAAGAAATAATTTTTTGCATGATTCCGTTGCTTGGTCGCAGTGATTTCGTTGCTAGATGCCCTTAAGTCATTTTCTAGCGATTAAAATCAAAAAGTTTGGCAATTTTTATCTCCATAACTAACGAACGAATTTCGAAGAAACTTTCACCATAGCTTCCATATGTGCTTTTTTACCCTAGGAATTTTTTTTTGTAAATATTCCATCGTTAGTTATTGAGATAAAAGTTTCCGAACTTCGATGAATACCTTAAAATGAATAAATTTCATGTAATTTCGTTGCTACGGACTTTAGAAATAATTTTCTGCGTGATTTCGTTGCTTGGTCGCTGTGATTTCGTTGCTAGATGCCCTTGAGATACATTTTATAGTGATTTCTTTGCTTGAATACCTTAAAATGAATCAATTTCGTTGCTAAAGGAATTTAGAAATATTTTTTGCATGATTTCGTTGCTTGGTCGCGGTGATTTTGTTGCTAGATGCCCTGAAGAGACATTTTCTAGTGATTTCTTTGCTTGAATACCTTAAAATGAATCAATTTCGTTGCTAAAGGACTTTAGAAATAATTTTTTTGCATGATTTCGTTGCTTGGTCGCAGTGATTTCGTTGCTAATTGCCCTTAAGTCATTTTCTAGCGATTAAAATCAAAAAGTTTGGCAATTTTTATCTCCATAACTAACGAACGAATTTCGAAGAAACTTTCACCATAGCTTTCATATGTGCTTTTTTACCCTAGGAATTTTTTTTTGTAAACATTCCATCGTTAGTTATTGAGATAAAAGTTTCCGAACTTCGATGAATACCTTAAAATGAATAAATTTCATGTAATTTCGTTGCTACGGGACTTTAGAAATAATTTTCTGCGTGATTTCGTTGCTTGGTCGCGGTGATTTCGTTGCTAGATGCCCTTAAGATACATTTTATAGTGATTTCTTCGCTTGAATACCTTAAAATGAATCAATTTCGTTGCTAGGGGACTTTAGAAATAATTCTCTGCATGATTTCGTTGCTTGGTCGCGGGTGATTTCGTTGCTAGATGCCCTTAAGAGACATTTTCTAGTGATTTCTTTGATTGAATACCTTAAAATGAATCAATTTCGTTGCTAAAGGACTTTAGAAATAATTTTTTGCATGATTTGGTTGCTTGGTCGCAGTGATTTGGTTGCTAGATGCCCTTAAGAGACATTTTATAGTGATTTCTTTGCTTGAATACCTTAAAATGAATCAATTTCGTTGCTAAAGGAATTTAGAAATATTTTTTTGCATGATTTCGTTGCTTGGTAGCGGTGATTTTGTTGCTAGATGCCCTTAAGAGACATTTTCTAGTGATTTCTTTGCTTGAATACCTTAAAAAGAATCAATTTCGTTGCTAAAGGACTTTAGAAATAATTTTTTTGCATGATTTCCTTGCTTGGTCGCAGTGATTTCGTTGCTAGATGCCCTTAAGTCATTTTCTAGCGATTAAAATCAAAAAGTTTGGCAATTTTTATCTCCATAACTAACGAACGAATTTCGAAGAAACTTTCACCATAGCTTCCATATGTGCTTTTTTACCCTAGGAATTTTTTTTTGTAAATATTCCATCGTTAGTTATTGAGATAAAAGTTTCCGAACTTCGATGAATACCTTAAAATGAATAAATTTCATGTAATTTCGTTGCTACGGGACTTTAGAAATAATTTTCTGCGTGATTTCGTTGCTTGGTCGCGGTGATTTCGTTGCTAGATGCCCTTGAGATACATTTTATAGTGATTTCTTTGCTTGAATACCTTAAAATGAATCAATTTCGTTGCTAGGGAACTTTAGAAATAATTCTCTGCATGATTTCGTTGCTTGGTCGCGGTGATTTCGTTGCTAGATGCCCTTAAGAGACATTTTCTAGTGATTTCTTTGCTTGAATACCTTAAAATGAATCAATTTCGTTGCTAAAGGACTTTAGAAATAATTTGTTGCATGATTTCGTTGCTTGGTCGCAGTGATTTCGTTGCTAGATGCCCTTAAGTCATTTTCTAGCGATTAAAATAAAAAGTTTGGCAATTTTTATCTCCATAACTAACGAACGAATTTCGAAGAAACTTTCACCATAGCTTCCATATGTGCTTTTTTACCCTAGGAATTTTTTTTTGTAAATATTCCATCGTTAGTTATTGAGATAAAAGTTTCCGAACTTCGATGAATACCTTAAAATTAATAAATTTCATGTAATTTCGTTGCTACGGGACTTTAGAAATAATTTTCTGCGTGATTTCGTTGCTTGGTCGCGGTGATTTCGTTGCTAGATGCCCTTGAGATACATTTTATAGTGATTTCTTTGCTTGAATACCTAAAAATGAATCAATTTCGTTGCTAGGGAACTTTAGAAATAATTCTCTGCATGATTTCGTTGCTTGGTCGCGGTGATTTCGTTGCTAGATGCCCTTAAGAGACATTTTCTAGTGATTTCTTTGATTGAATACCTTAAAATGAATCAATTTCGTTGCTAAAGGACTTTAGAAATAATTTTTTGCATGATTTCGTTGCTTGGTCGCAGTGATTTGGTTGCTAGATGCCCTTAAGAGACATTTTATAGTGATTTCTTTGCTTGAATACCTTAAAATGAATCAATTTCGTTGCTAAAGGAATTTAGAAATATTTTTTACATGATTTGTTGCTTGGTCGCGGTGATTTTGTTGCTAGATGCCCTTAAGAGACATTTTCTAGTGATTTCTTTGCTTGAATACCTTAAAATGAATCAATGTCGTTGCTAAAGGACTTTAGAAATAATTTTTTGCATGATTTCGTTGCTTGGTCGCAGTGATTTCGTTGCTAGATGCCCTTAAGTCATTTTCTAGCGATTAAAATCAAAAAGTTTGGCAATTTTTATCTCCATAACTAACGAACGAATTTCGAAGAAACTTTCACCATAGCTTCCATATGTGCTTTTTTTACCCTAGGAATTTTTTTTTGTAAATATTCCATCGTTAGTTATTGAGATAAAAGTTTCCGAACTTCGATGAATACCTTAAAATGAATAAATTTCATGTAATTTCGTTGCTACGGGACTTTAGAAATAATTTTCTGCGTAATTTCGTTGCTTGGTCGCGGTGATTTCGTTGCTAGATGCCCTTGAGATACATTTTATAGTGATTTCTATGCTTGAATACCTTAAAATGAATCCGCAAAGTCGAGTTAATGAAAACAAAAAAAATTTTGACAAATTCTACGAGTTGATGATCTTCGGGGTGATGTAACTCTGGAAATCTATTTTGCTTGTTGGATTTTTTTTGAATGGGTGTACGCTGATGAACCCCTGAAGCTATTTCAAGAAGAATTTTATGGTGCTTGTTCCTCAAAAGCTCGTGGTTAAGCCGCAAAGTCAAGTTATTGGAAACATAAAAAATTTTGACAAATTCTACGAGTTGATGATCTTCGGGGTGATTTAACTCTGGAAATCTATTTTGCTTGTTGGATTTTTTAGCTTGGGTGTATGCTGACGAACCCCTGAAGCTATTTCAAGAAGAATTTCATTGTGCTTGTTCCTCAAAAGCTCGTGGTAAAGCCGCAAAAACGAGTTAATCGAAACAAAAATTTTTTGACAAATTCTACGAGTTGATGATCTTCGGGGTGATGTAACTCTGGAAATCTATTTTGCTTGTTGGATTTTTTTTTAATGGGTGTACGCTGATGAACCCCTGAAGCTATTTCAAGAAGAATTTTATGGTGCTTGTTCCTCAAAAGCTCGTGGTTAAGCCGCAAAGTCAAGTTATTGGAAACATAAAAAATTTTGACAAATTCTACGAGTTGATGATCTTCGGGGTGATGTAACTCTGGAAATCTATTTTGCTTGTTGGATTTTTTAGCTTGGGTGTATGCTGACGAAACCCTGAAGCCATTTCTAGAAGAATTTCATTGTGCTTGTTCCTCAAAAGCTCGTGGTAAAGCCGCAAAGTCGAGTTAATGGACACCAAAATTTTTTTTACAAATTCTACAAGTTGATGATCTTCGGGGTGATGCAACTCTGGAAATCTATTTTGCTTGTTGGATTTTTTAGCTTGGGTGTATGCTGACGAACCCCTGAAGCTATTTCAAGAAGAATTTCATTGTGCTTGTTCCTCAAAAGCTCGTGGTAAAGCCACAAAATCGAGTTAATGGAAACAAAAAATTTTTTGACAAATTCTACGAGTTGATGATCTTCGGGGTGATGTAACTCTGGAAATCTATTTTTGCTTGTTGGATTTTTTAGCTTGGGTGTATGCTGACGAACCCCTGAAGCTATTTCAAGAAGAATTTTATGGTGCTTGTTCCTCAAAAGCCCGTGGTTAAGCCGCAAAGTCAAGTTATTGGAAACATAAAAAATTTTGACAAATTCTACGAGTTGATGATCTTCGGGGTGATGTAACTCTGGAAATCTATTTTGCTTGTTGGATTTTTTAGCTTGGGTGTATGCTGACGAACCCCTGAAGCTATTTCAAGAAGAATTTCATTGTGCTTGTTCCTCAAAAGCTCGTGGTAAAGCCGCAAAGTCGAGTTAATGGAAACAAAAAAATTTTTGATAAATTCTACGAGTTGATGATCTTGGGGGTGATGTAACTCTGGAAATCTATTTTGCTTATTGGATTTTTTAGCTTAGGTGTATGCTGACGAACCCCTGAAGCTATTTCAAGAAGAATTTTATGGTGCTTGTTCCTCAAAAGCTCGTGGTAAACCCGCAAAGTCGAGTTAATGGAAACAAAAAAATTTTTGACAAATTCTACGAGTTGATGATCTTCGGGGTGATGTAACTCTGGAAATCTATTTTGCTTGTTGGATTTTTTAGCTTGGGTGTATGCTGACGAACCCCTGAAGCTATTTCAAGAAGAATTTCATTGTTCTTGTTCCTCAAAAGCTCGTGGTAAAGCCGCAAAGTCGAGTTAATGGAAACAAAAAAATTTTTGACAAATTCTACGAGTTGATGATCTTCGGGGTGATGTACCTCTGGAAATCTATTTTGCTTGTTGGATTTTTTTAGCTTGGGTGTATGCTGACGAACCCCTGAAGCTATTTCAAGAAGAATTTTATGGTGCTTGTTCCTCAAAAGCTCGTGGTTAAGCCGCAAAGTCAAGTTATTGGAAACATAAAAAATTTTGACAAATTCTACGAGTTGATGATCTTCGGGGTGATTTAACTCTGGAAATCTATTTTGCTTGTTGGATTTTTTAGCTTGGGTGTATGCTGACGAACCCCTGAAGCTATTTCAAGAAGAATTTCATTTGTGCTTGTTCCTCAAAAGCTCGTGGTAAAGCCGCAAAAACGAGTTAATCGAAACAAAAAATTTTTTGACAAATTCTACGAGTTGATGATCTTCGGGGTGATGTAACTCTGGAAATCTATTTTGCTTGTTGGATTTTTTTGAATGGGTGTACGCTGATGAACCCCTGAAGCTATTTCAAGAAGAATTTTATGGTGCTTGTTCCTCAAAAGCTCGTGGTTAAGCCGCAAAGTCAAGTTATTGGAAACATAAAAAATTTTGACAAATTCTACGAGTTTGATGATCTTCGGGGTGATGTAACTCTGGAAATCTATTTTGCTTGTTTGGATTTTTTAGCTTGGGTGTATGCTGACGAACCCCTGAAGCCATTTCAAGAAGAATTTCATTGTGCTTGTTCCTCAAAAGCTCGTGGTAAAGCCGCAAAGTCGAGTTAATGGAAACCAAAATTTTTTTGACAAATTCTATGAGTTGATGATCTTCGGGGTGATGTAACTCTGGAAATCTATTTTGCTTGTTGGATTTTTTAGCTTGGGTGTATGCTGACGAACCCCTGAAGCTATTTCAAGAAGAATTTCATTGTGCTTGTTCCTCAAAAGCTCGTGGTAAAGCCGCAAAGTCGAGTTAATGGAAACCAAAATTTTTTTTGACAAATTCTATGAGTTGATAATCTTCGGGGTGATGTAACTCTGGAAATCTATTTTGCTTGTTGGATTTTTTAGCTTGGGTGTATGCTGACGAACCCCTGAAGCTATTTCAAGAAGAATTTCATTGTGCTTGTTCCTCAAAAGCTCGTGGTAAAGCCGCAAAGTCGAGTTAATGGAAACCAAAATTTTTTTGACAAATTCTATGAGTTGATGATTCTTCGGGGTGATGTAACTCTGGAAATCTATTTTGCTTGTTGGATTTTTTTAGCTTGGGTGTATGCTGACGAACCCCTGAAGCTATTTCGAGAAGAATTTTATGGTGCTTGTTCCTCAAAAGCTCGTGGTTAAGCCGCAAAGTCAAGTTATTGGAAACAAAAAAATTTTTGACAAATTCTACGAGTTGATGATCTTCGGGGTGATGTAACTCTGGAAATCTATTTTGCTTGTTTGATTTTTAAGCTTTGGTGTATGCTGACGAACCCCTGAAGCTATTTCAATAAGAATTTCATTGTGCTTGTTCCTCAAAAGCTCGTGGTAAAGCCGCAAAGTCGAGCTAATGGAAACAAAAAAATTTTTGACAAATTCTACGAGTTGATGATCTTCTGGGTGATGTAACTCTGGAAATCTATTTTGCTTGTTGGATTTTTTAGCTTGGGTGTATGTTGACGAACCCCTGAAGCTATTTCAAGAAGAATTTCATTTGTGCTTGTTCCTCAAAAGCTCGTGGTAAAGCCGCAAAGTCGAGTTAATGGAAACCAAAATTTTTTTGACAAATTCTATGAGTTGATGATCTTCGGGGGTGATGTAACTCTGGAAATCTATTTTGCTTGTTGGATTTTTTAGCTTGGGTGTATGCTGACGAACCCCTGAAGCTATTTCAAGAAGAATTTTATGGTGCTTGTTCCTCAAAAGCTCGTGGTAAAGCCGCAAAGTCGAGTTAATGGAAACCAAAATTTTTTTGACAAATTCTATGAGTTGATGATCTTCGGGGTGATGTAACTCTGGAAATCTATTTTGCTTGTTGGATTTTTTAGCTTGGGTGTATGCTGACGAACCCCTGAAGCTATTTCGAGAAGAATTTTATGGTGCTTGTTCCTCAAAAGCTCGTGGTTAAGCCGCAAAGTCAAGTTATTGGAAACAAAAAAAATTTTTGACAAATTCTACGAGTTGATGATCTTCGGGGTGATGTAACTCTGGAAATCTATTTTGCTTGTTGGATTTTTTAGCTTGGGTGTATGCTGACGAACCCCTGAAGCTATTTCGAGAAGAATTTTATGGTGCTTGTTCCTCAAAAGCTCGTGGTAAAGCCGCAAAGTCGAGCTAATGGAAACAAAAAAATTTTTGACAAATTCTACGAGTTGATGATCTTCTGGGTGATGTAACTCTGGAAATCTATTTTGCTTGTTGGATTTTTTAGCTTGGGTGTATGCTGACGAACCCCTGAAGCTATTTCAAGAAGAATTTTATGGTGCTTGTTTCTCAAAAGCTCGTGGTAAAGCCGCAAAGTCGAGTTAATGGAAACAAAAAATTTTTTGACAAATTCGACGAGTTGATGATCTTCGGGGTGATGTAACTCTGGAAATCTATTTTGCTTGTTGGATTTTTTTTGAATGGGTGTACGCTGATGAACCCCTGAAGCTATTTCTAGAAGAATTTCATTGTCCTTGTTCCTCAAAAGCTCGTGGTAAAGCCGCAAAGTCGAGTTAATGGAAACAAAAAATTTTTTGACAAATTCTACGAGTTGATGATCTTCTGGGTGATGTAACTCTGGAAATCTATTTTGCTTGTTGGATTTTTTTAGCTTAGGTGTATGCTGACGAATCCCTGAAGCTATTTCAAGAAGAATTTCATTGTGCTTGTTCCTCAAAAGCTCGTGGTAAAGCCGCAAAGTCGAGTTAATGGAAACCAAAATTTTTTTGACAAATTCTATGAGTTGATGATCTTCGGGGTGTTGTAACTCTGGAAATCTATTTTGCTTGTTGGATTTTTTTAGCTTGGGTGTATGCTGACGAACCCCTGAAGCTATTTCAAGAAGAATTTTATAGTGCTTGTTCCTCAAAAGCTCTTGGTTAAGCCGCAAAGTCAAGTTATTGCAAACAAAAAAATTTTTGACAAATTCTACGAGTTGATGATCTTCGGGGTGATGTAACTCTGGAAATCTATTTTGCTTGTTGGATTTTTTAGCTTGGGTGTATGCTGACGAACCCCTGAAGCTATTTCAAGAAGAATTTCAGTGTGCTTGTTCCTCAAAAGCTCGTGGTAAAGCCGCAAAGTCGAGTTAATGGAAACCAAAATTTTTTTGACAAATTCAATGAGTTGATGATCTTCGGGTGATGTAACTCTGGAAATCTATTTTGCTTGTTGGATTTTTTAGCTTGGGTGTATGCTGACGAACCCCTGAAGCTATTTCAAGAAGAATTTTATGGTGCTTGTTCCTCAAAAGCTCGTGGTTAAGCCGCAAAGTCAAGTTATTGGAAACAAAAAAATTTTTGACAAATTCTACGAGTTGATGATCTTCGGGGTGATGTAACTCTGGAAATCTATTTTGCTTGTTGGATTTTTAAGCTTGGGTGTATGCTGACGAACCCCTGAAGCTATTTCAAGAAGAATTTCATTGTGCTTGTTCCTCAAAAGCTCGTGGTAAAGCCGCAAAGTCGAGTTAATGGAAACAAAAAATTTCTTTACAAATTCTACGAGTTGATGATCTTCGGGGTGATGCAACTCTGGAAATCTATTTTGCTTGTGGATTTTTTAGCTTGGGTGTATGCTGACGAACCCCTGAAGCTATTTTCAAGAAGAATTTCATTGTGCTTGTTCCTCAAAGCTCGTGGTAAAGCCGCAAAGTCGAGTAATGGAAACCAAAATTTTTTGACAAATTCTATGAGTTGATGATCTTCGGGTGATGTAACTCTGGAAATCTATTTGCTTGTTGGATTTTTTAGCTTGGGTGTATGCTGACGAACCCCTGAAGCTATTTCAAGAAGAATTTTATGGTGCTTGTTCCTCAAAAGCTCGTGGTTAAGCCGCAAAGTCGAGTTAATGGAAACAAAAAAATTTTGACAAATTCTACGAGTTGATGATCTTCGGGGTGATGTAACTCTGGAAATCTATTTTGCTTGTTGGATTTTTTAGCTTGGGTGTATGCTGACGAACCCCTGAAGCTATTTCAAGAAGAATTTCATTGTGCTTGTTCCTCAAAAGCTCGTGGTAAAGCCGCAAAGTCGAGTTAATGGAAACAAAAAATTTTTTGACAAATTCTACGAGTTGATGATCTTCGGGGTGATGTAACTCTGGAAATCTATTTTGCTTGTTGGATTTTTTGCTTGGGTGTATGCTGACGAACCCCTGAAGCTATTTCAAGAAGAATTTTATTGTGCTTGTTCCTCAAAAGCTCGTGGTAAAGCCGCAAAGTCGAGTTAATGGAAACAAAAAAATTTTGACAAATTCTACGAGTTGATGATCTTCGGGGTGATGTAACTCTGGAAATCTATTTTGCTTGTTGGATTTTTTAGCTTGGGTGTATGCTGACGAACCCCTGAAGCTATTTCAAGAAGAATTTCATTGTGCTTGTTCCTCAAAAGCTCGTGGTAAAGCCGCAAAGTCGAGTTAATGGAAACCAAAATTTTTTTGACAAATTCTACGAGTTGATGATCTTCGGGGTGATGTAACTCTGGAAATCTATTTTGCTTGTTGGATTTTTTAGCTTGGGTGTATGCTGACGAACCCCTGAAGCTATTTCAAGAAGAATTTTATGGTGCTTGTTCCTCAAAAGCTCGTGGTAAAGCCGCAAAGTCGAGTTAATGGAAACAAAAATTTTTTGACAAATTCTACGAGTTGATGATCTTCGGGGTGATGTAACTCTGGAAATCTATTTTGCTTGTTGGATTTTTTAGCTTGGGTGTATGCTGACGAACCCCTGAAGCTATTTCAAGAAGAATTTCATTGTGCTTGTTCCTCAAAAGCTCGTGGTAAAGCCGCAAAGTCGAGTTAATGGAAACAAAAATTTTTTTGACAAATTCTACGAGTTGATGATCTTCGGGGTGATGTAACTCTGGAAATCTATTTTGCTTGTTGGATTTTTTAGCTTGGGTGTATGCTGACGAACCCCTGAAGCTATTTCAAGAAGAATTTCATTGTGCTTGTTCCTCAAAAGCTCGTGGTAAAGCCGCAAAGTCGAGTTAATGGAAACCAAAAATTTTTTGACAAATTCTACGAGTTGATGATCTTCGGGGTGATGTAACTCTGGAAATCTATTTTGCTTGTTGGATTTTTTAGCTTGGGTGTATGCTGACGAACCCCTGAAGCTATTTCAAGAAGAATTTTATTGTGCTTGTTCCTCAAAAGCTCGTGGTAAAGCCGCAAAGTCGAGTTAATGGAAACAAAAAAATTTTTGACAAATTCTACGAGTTGATGATCTTCGGGGTGATGTAACTCTGGAAATCTATTTTGCTTGTTGGATTTTTTAGCTTGGGTGTATGCTGACGAACCCCTGAAGCTATTTCAAGAAGAATTTATTGTGCTTGTTCCTCAAAAGCTCGTGGTAAAGCCGCAAAGTCGAGTTAATGGAAACAAAAAATTTTTTGACAAATTCTACGAGTTGATGATCTTCGGGGTGATGTAACTCTGGAAATCTATTTTGCTTGTTGGATTTTTTTAGCTTGGGTGTATGCTGACGAACCCCTGAAGCTATTTCAAGAAGAATTTCATTGTGCTTGTTCCTCAAAAGCTCGTGGTAAAGCCGCAAAGTCGAGTTAATGGAAACAAAAATTTTTGACAAATTCTACGAGTTGATGATCTTCGGGGTGATGTAACTCT
This sequence comes from Daphnia galeata, assembly GCA_030770115.1. Classification (NCBI taxonomy): domain Eukaryota; kingdom Metazoa; phylum Arthropoda; class Branchiopoda; order Diplostraca; family Daphniidae; genus Daphnia; species Daphnia galeata. The sequence goes on from JAUANT010000110.1 coordinate 67,346, forward strand.
GGAAATCTATTTTGCTTGTTGGATTTTTTAGCTTGGGTGTATGCTGACGAACCCCTGAAGCTATTTCAAGAAGAATTTCATTGTGCTTGTTCCTCAAAAGCTCGTGGTAAAGCCGCAAAGTCGAGTTAATGGAACCAAAATTTTTTTGACAAATTCTACGAGTTGATGATCTTCGGGGTGATGTAACTCTGGAAATCTATTTTGCTTGTTGGATTTTTTAGCTTGGGTGTATGCTGACGAACCCCTGAAGCTATTTCAAGAAGAATTTCATTGTGCTTGTTCCTCAAAAGCTCGTGGTAAAGCCGCAAAGTCGAGTTAATGGAAACAAAAAATTTTTGACAAATTCTACGAGTTGATGATCTTCGGGGTGATGTAACTCTGGAAATCTATTTTGCTTGTTGGATTTTTTAGCTTGGGTGTATGCTGACGAACCCCTGAAGCTATTTCAAGAAGAATTTTATGGTGCTTGTTCCTCAAAAGCTCGTGGTAAAGCCGCAAAGTCGAGTTAATGGAAACAAAAAAATTTTGACAAATTCTACGAGTTGATGATCTTCGGGGTGATGTAACTCTGGAAATCTATTTTGCTTGTTGGATTTTTTAGCTTGGGTGTATGCTGACGAACCCCTGAAGCTATTTCAAGAAGAATTTCATTGTGCTTGTTCCTCAAAAGCTCGTGGTAAAGCCGCAAAGTCGAGTTAATGGAAACAAAAAAATTTTTGACAAATTCTACGAGTTGATGATCTTCGGGGTGATGTAACTCTGGAAATCTATTTTGCTTGTTGGATTTTTTAGCTTGGGTGTATGCTGACGAACCCCTGAAGCTATTTCAAGAAGAATTTTATGTGCTTGTTCCTCAAAAGCTCGTGGTAAAGCCGCAAAGTCGAGTTAATGGAAACAAAAAATTTTTTGACAAATTCTACGAGTTGATGATCTTCGGGGTGATGTAACTCTGGAAATCTATTTTGCTTGTTGGATTTTTTTGCTTGGGTGTATGCTGACGAACCCCTGAAGCTATTTCAAGAAGAATTTTATTGTGCTTGTTCCTCAAAAGCTCGTGGTAAAGCCGCAAAGTCGAGTTAATGGAAAAAAAATTTTTTGACAAATTCTACGAGTTGATGATCTTCGGGGTGATGTAACTCTGGAAATCTATTTTGCTTGTTGGATTTTTTAGCTTGGGTGTATGCTGACGAACCCCTGAAGCTATTTCAAGAAGAATTTCATTGTGCTTGTTCCTCAAAAGCTCGTGGTAAAGCCGCAAAGTCGAGTTAATGGAAACCAAAATTTTTTGACAAATTCTACGAGTTGATGATCTTCGGGGTGATGTAACTCTGGAAATCTATTTTGCTTGTTGGATTTTTTAGCTTGGGTGTATGCTGACGAACCCCTGAAGCTATTTCAAGAAGAATTTCATTGTGCTTGTTCCTCAAAAGCTCGTGGTAAAGCCGCAAAGTCGAGTTAATGGAAACAAAAATTTTTTTGACAAATTCTACGAGTTGATGATCTTCGGGGTGATGTAACTCTGGAAATCTATTTTGCTTGTTGGATTTTTTAGCTTGGGTGTATGCTGACGAACCCCTGAAGCTATTTCAAGAAGAATTTTATGGTGCTTGTTCCTCAAAAGCTCGTGGTAAAGCCGCAAAGTCGAGTTAATGGAAACAAAAAAATTTTTGACAAATTCTACGAGTTGATGATCTTCGGGGTGATGTAACTCTGGAAATCTATTTTGCTTGTTGGATTTTTTAGCTTGGGTGTATGCTGACGAACCCCTGAAGCTATTTCAAGAAGAATTTCATTGTGCTTGTTCCTCAAAAGCTCGTGGTAAAGCCGCAAAGTCGAGTTAATGGAAACAAAAAAATTTTTGACAAATTCTACGAGTTGATGATCTTCGGGGTGATGTAACTCTGGAAATCTATTTTGCTTGTTGGATTTTTTAGCTTGGGTGTATGCTGACGAACCCCTGAAGCTATTTCAAGAAGAATTTTATTGTGCTTGTTCCTCAAAAGCTCGTGGTAAAGCCGCAAAGTCGAGTTAATGGAAACAAAAAATTTTTTGACAAATTCTACGAGTTGATGATCTTCGGGGTGATGTAACTCTGGAAATCTATTTTGCTTGTTGGATTTTTTAGCTTGGGTGTATGCTGACGAACCCCTGAAGCTATTTCAAGAAGAATTTTATGGTGCTTGTTCCTCAAAAGCTCGTGGTAAAGCCGCAAAGTCGAGTTAATGGAAACAAAAAAATTTTTGACAAATTCTACGAGTTGATGATCTTCGGGGTGATGTAACTCTGGAAATCTATTTTGCTTGTTGGATTTTTTAGCTTGGGTGTATGCTGACGAACCCCTGAAGCTATTTCAAGAAGAATTTCATTGTGCTTGTTCCTCAAAAGCTCGTGGTAAAGCCGCAAAGTCGAGTTAATGGAAACAAAAAAATTTTTGACAAATTCTACGAGTTGATGATCTTCGGGGTGATGTAACTCTGGAAATCTATTTTGCTTGTTGGATTTTTTAGCTTGGGTGTATGCTGACGAACCCCTGAAGCTATTTCAAGAAGAATTTCATTGTGCTTGTTCCTCAAAAGCTCGTGGTAAAGCCGCAAAGTCGAGTTAATGGAAACAAAAAATTTTTGACAAATTCTACGAGTTGATGATCTTCGGGGTGATGTAACTCTGGAAATCTATTTTGCTTGTTGGATTTTTTAGCTTGGGTGTATGCTGACGAACCCCTGAAGCTATTTCAAGAAGAATTTATTGTGCTTGTTCCTCAAAAGCTCGTGGTAAAGCCGCAAAGTCGAGTTAATGGAAACAAAAAAATTTTTTGACAAATTCTACGAGTTGATGATCTTCGGGGTGATGTAACTCTGGAAATCTATTTTGCTTGTTGGATTTTTTAGCTTGGGTGTATGCTGACGAACCCCTGAAGCTATTTCAAGAAGAATTTCATTGTGCTTGTTCCTCAAAAGCTCGTGGTAAAGCCGCAAAGTCGAGTTAATGGAAACCAAAATTTTTTTGACAAATTCTACGAGTTGATGATCTTCGGGGTGATGTAACTCTGGAAATCTATTTTGCTTGTTGGATTTTTTAGCTTGGGTGTATGCTGACGAACCCCTGAAGCTATTTCAAGAAGAATTTCATTGTGCTTGTTCCTCAAAAGCTCGTGGTAAAGCCGCAAAGTCGAGTTAATGGAAACAAAAATTTTTTTGACAAATTCTACGAGTTGATGATCTTCGGGGTGATGTAACTCTGGAAATCTATTTTGCTTGTTGGATTTTTTAGCTTGGGTGTATGCTGACGAACCCCTGAAGCTATTTCAAGAAGAATTTTATGGTGCTTGTTCCTCAAAAGCTCGTGGTAAAGCCGCAAAGTCGAGTTAATGGAAACAAAAATTTTTTGACAAATTCTACGAGTTGATGATCTTCGGGGTGATGTAACTCTGGAAATCTATTTTGCTTGTTGGATTTTTTAGCTTGGGTGTATGCTGACGAACCCCTGAAGCTATTTCAAGAAGAATTTATTGTGCTTGTTCCTCAAAAGCTCGTGGTAAAGCCGCAAAGTCGAGTTAATGGAAACAAAAAAATTTTTGACAAATTCTACGAGTTGATGATCTTCGGGGTGATGTAACTCTGGAAATCTATTTTGCTTGTTGGATTTTTTAGCTTGGGTGTATGCTGACGAACCCCTGAAGCTATTTCAAGAAGAATTTCATTGTGCTTGTTCCTCAAAAGCTCGTGGTAAAGCCGCAAAGTCGAGTTAATGGAAACAAAAAAATTTTGACAAATTCTACGAGTTGATGATCTTCGGGGTGATGTAACTCTGGAAATCTATTTTGCTTGTTGGATTTTTTAGCTTGGGTGTATGCTGACGAACCCCTGAAGCTATTTCAAGAAGAATTTCATTGTGCTTGTTCCTCAAAAGCTCGTGGTAAAGCCGCAAAGTCGAGTTAATGGAAACAAAAAATTTTTTGACAAATTCTACGAGTTGATGATCTTCGGGGTGATGTAACTCTGGAAATCTATTTTGCTTGTTGGATTTTTTAGCTTGGGTGTATGCTGACGAACCCCTGAAGCTATTTCAAGAAGAATTTCATTGTGCTTGTTCCTCAAAAGCTCGTGGTAAAGCCGCAAAGTCGAGTTAATGGAAACAAAAAATTTTTTGACAAATTCTACGAGTTGATGATCTTCGGGGTGATGTAACTCTGGAAATCTATTTTGCTTGTTGGATTTTTTAGCTTGGGTGTATGCTGACGAACCCCTGAAGCTATTTCAAGAAGAATTTCATTGTGCTTGTTCCTCAAAAGCTCGTGGTAAAGCCGCAAAGTCGAGTTAATGGAAACAAAAATTTTTTTGACAAATTCTACGAGTTGATGATCTTCGGGGTGATGTAACTCTGGAAATCTATTTTGCTTGTTGGATTTTTTAGCTTGGGTGTATGCTGACGAACCCCTGAAGCTATTTCAAGAAGAATTTTATTGTGCTTGTTCCTCAAAAGCTCGTGGTAAAGCCGCAAAGTCGAGTTAATGGAAACAAAAAAATTTTTGACAAATTCTACGAGTTGATGATCTTCGGGGTGATGTAACTCTGGAAATCTATTTTGCTTGTTGGATTTTTTAGCTTGGGTGTATGCTGACGAACCCCTGAAGCTATTTCAAGAAGAATTTCATTGTGCTTGTTCCTCAAAAGCTCGTGGTAAAGCCGCAAAGTCGAGTTAATGGAAACAAAAATTTTTTTGACAAATTCTACGAGTTGATGATCTTCGGGGTGATGTAACTCTGGAAATCTATTTTGCTTGTTGGATTTTTTAGCTTGGGTGTATGCTGACGAACCCCTGAAGCTATTTCAAGAAGAATTTTATGGTGCTTGTTCCTCAAAAGCTCGTGGTAAAGCCGCAAAGTCGAGTTAATGGAAACAAAAAAATTTTTGACAAATTCTACGAGTTGATGATCTTCGGGGTGATGTAACTCTGGAAATCTATTTTGCTTGTTGGATTTTTTAGCTTGGGTGTATGCTGACGAACCCCTGAAGCTATTTCAAGAAGAATTTCATTGTGCTTGTTCCTCAAAAGCTCGTGGTAAAGCCGCAAAGTCGAGTTAATGGAAACAAAAAATTTTTGACAAATTCTACGAGTTGATGATCTTCGGGGTGATGTAACTCTGGAAATCTATTTTGCTTGTTGGATTTTTTAGCTTGGGTGTATGCTGACGAACCCCTGAAGCTATTTCAAGAAGAATTTTATGGTGCTTGTTCCTCAAAAGCTCGTGGTAAAGCCGCAAAGTCGAGTTAATGGAAACAAAAAATTTTTGACAAATTCTACGAGTTGATGATCTTCGGGGTGATGTAACTCTGGAAATCTATTTTGCTTGTTGGATTTTTTGCTTGGGTGTATGCTGACGAACCCCTGAAGCTATTTCAAGAAGAATTTCATTGTGCTTGTTCCTCAAAAGCTCGTGGTAAAGCCGCAAAGTCGAGTTAATGGAAACAAAAAATTTTTTGACAAATTCTACGAGTTGATGATCTTCGGGGTGATGTAACTCTGGAAATCTATTTTGCTTGTTGGATTTTTTAGCTTGGGTGTATGCTGACGAACCCCTGAAGCTATTTCAAGAAGAATTTCATTGTGCTTGTTCCTCAAAAGCTCGTGGTAAAGCCGCAAAGTCGAGTTAATGGAAACAAAAATTTTTTTGACAAATTCTACGAGTTGATGATCTTCGGGGTGATGTAACTCTGGAAATCTATTTTGCTTGTTGGATTTTTTAGCTTGGGTGTATGCTGACGAACCCCTGAAGCTATTTCAAGAAGAATTTTATTGTGCTTGTTCCTCAAAAGCTCGTGGTAAAGCCGCAAAGTCGAGTTAATGGAAACAAAAAATTTTTGACAAATTCTACGAGTTGATGATCTTCGGGGTGATGTAACTCTGGAAATCTATTTTGCTTGTTGGATTTTTTAGCTTGGGTGTATGCTGACGAACCCCTGAAGCTATTTCAAGAAGAATTTCATTGTGCTTGTTCCTCAAAAGCTCGTGGTAAAGCCGCAAAGTCGAGTTAATGGAAACCAAAAATTTTTGACAAATTCTACGAGTTGATGATCTTCGGGGTGATGTAACTCTGGAAATCTATTTTGCTTGTTGGATTTTTTAGCTTGGGTGTATGCTGACGAACCCCTGAAGCTATTTCAAGAAGAATTTTATGGTGCTTGTTCCTCAAAAGCTCGTGGTAAAGCCGCAAAGTCGAGTTAATGGAAACAAAAAATTTTTGACAAATTCTACGAGTTGATGATCTTCGGGGTGATGTAACTCTGGAAATCTATTTTGCTTGTTGGATTTTTTAGCTTGGGTGTATGCTGACGAACCCCTGAAGCTATTTCAAGAAGAATTTCATTGTGCTTGTTCCTCAAAAGCTCGTGGTAAAGCCGCAAAGTCGAGTTAATGGAAACAAAAAAATTTTTGACAAATTCTACGAGTTGATGATCTTCGGGGTGATGTAACTCTGGAAATCTATTTTGCTTGTTGGATTTTTTAGCTTGGGTGTATGCTGACGAACCCCTGAAGCTATTTCAAGAAGAATTTCATTGTGCTTGTTCCTCAAAAGCTCGTGGTAAAGCCGCAAAGTCGAGTTAATGGAAACAAAAAAATTTTTGACAAATTCTACGAGTTGATGATCTTCGGGGTGATGTAACTCTGGAAATCTATTTTGCTTGTTGGATTTTTTAGCTTGGGTGTATGCTGACGAACCCCTGAAGCTATTTCAAGAAGAATTTCATTGTGCTTGTTCCTCAAAAGCTCGTGGTAAAGCCGCAAAGTCGAGTTAATGGAAACAAAAAAATTTTTGACAAATTCTACGAGTTGATGATCTTCGGGGTGATGTAACTCTGGAAATCTATTTTGCTTGTTGGATTTTTTAGCTTGGGTGTATGCTGACGAACCCCTGAAGCTATTTCAAGAAGAATTTCATTGTGCTTGTTCCTCAAAAGCTCGTGGTAAAGCCGCAAAGTCGAGTTAATGGAAACAAAAATTTTTTTGACAAATTCTACGAGTTGATGATCTTCGGGGTGATGTAACTCTGGAAATCTATTTTGCTTGTTGGATTTTTTAGCTTGGGTGTATGCTGACGAACCCCTGAAGCTATTTCAAGAAGAATTTTATTGTGCTTGTTCCTCAAAAGCTCGTGGTAAAGCCGCAAAGTCGAGTTAATGGAAACAAAAAAATTTTTGACAAATTCTACGAGTTGATGATCTTCGGGGTGATGTAACTCTGGAAATCTATTTTGCTTGTTGGATTTTTTAGCTTGGGTGTATGCTGACGAACCCCTGAAGCTATTTCAAGAAGAATTTCATTGTGCTTGTTCCTCAAAAGCTCGTGGTAAAGCCGCAAAGTCGAGTTAATGGAAACAAAAATTTTTTTGACAAATTCTACGAGTTGATGATCTTCGGGGTGATGTAACTCTGGAAATCTATTTTGCTTGTTGGATTTTTTAGCTTGGGTGTATGCTGACGAACCCCTGAAGCTATTTCAAGAAGAATTTTATGGTGCTTGTTCCTCAAAAGCTCGTGGTAAAGCCGCAAAGTCGAGTTATTGGAAACAAAAAAATTTTTGACAAATTCTACGAGTTGATGATCTTCGGGGTGATGTAACTCTGGAAATCTATTTTGCTTGTTGGATTTTTTAGCTTGGGTGTATGCTGACGAACCCCTGAAGCTATTTCAAGAAGAATTTCATTGTGCTTGTTCCTCAAAAGCTCGTGGTAAAGCCGCAAAGTCGAGTTAATGGAAACAAAAAATTTTTTACAAATTCTACGAGTTGATGATCTTCGGGGTGATGTAACTCTGGAAATCTATTTTGCTTGTTGGATTTTTTAGCTTGGGTGTATGCTGACGAACCCCTGAAGCTATTTCAAGAAGAATTTCATTGTGCTTGTTCCTCAAAAGCTCGTGGTAAAGCCGCAAAGTCGAGTTAATGGAAACAAAAATTTTTTGACAAATTCTACGAGTTGATGATCTTCGGGGTGATGTAACTCTGGAAATCTATTTTGCTTGTTGGATTTTTTAGCTTGGGTGTATGCTGACGAACCCCTGAAGCTATTTCAAGAAGAATTTCATTGTGCTTGTTCCTCAAAAGCTCGTGGTAAAGCCGCAAAGTCGAGTTAATGGAAACAAAAATTTTTGACAAATTCTACGAGTTGATGATCTTCGGGGTGATGTAACTCTGGAAATCTATTTTGCTTGTTGGATTTTTTAGCTTGGGTGTATGCTGACGAACCCTGAAGCTATTTCAAGAAGAATTTCATTGTGCTTGTTCCTCAAAAGCTCGTGGTAAAGCCGCAAAGTCGAGTTAATGGAAACAAAAATTTTTTGACAAATTCTACGAGTTGATGATCTTCGGGGTGATGTAACTCTGGAAATCTATTTTGCTTGTTGGATTTTTTAGCTTGGGTGTATGCTGACGAACCCCTGAAGCTATTTCAAGAAGAATTTTATGGTGCTTGTTCCTCAAAAGCTCGTGGTAAAGCCGCAAAGTCGAGTTAATGGAAACAAAAAATTTTTTGACAAATTCTACGAGTTGATGATCTTCGGGGTGATGTAACTCTGGAAATCTATTTTGCTTGTTGGATTTTTTAGCTTGGGTGTATGCTGACGAACCCCTGAAGCTATTTCAAGAAGAATTTCATTGTGCTTGTTCCTCAAAAGCTCGTGGTAAAGCCGCAAAGTCGAGTTAATGGAAACAAAAAATTTTTGACAAATTCTACGAGTTGATGATCTTCGGGGTGATGTAACTCTGGAAATCTATTTTGCTTGTTGGATTTTTTAGCTTGGGTGTATGCTGACGAACCCCTGAAGCTATTTCAAGAAGAATTTCATTGTGCTTGTTCCTCAAAAGCTCGTGGTAAAGCCGCAAAGTCGAGTTAATGGAAACAAAAAAAATTTTTGACAAATTCTACGAGTTGATGATCTTCGGGGTGATGTAACTCTGGAAATCTATTTTGCTTGTTGGATTTTTTAGCTTGGGTGTATGCTGACGAACCCCTGAAGCTATTTCAAGAAGAATTTCATTGTGCTTGTTCCTCAAAAGCTCGTGGTAAAGCCGCAAAGTCGAGTTAATGGAAACAAAAAATTTTTGACAAATTCTACGAGTTGATGATCTTCGGGGTGATGTAACTCTGGAAATCTATTTTGCTTGTTGGATTTTTTCTTGGGTGTATGCTGACGAACCCCTGAAGCTATTTCAAGAAGAATTTCATTGTGCTTGTTCCTCAAAAGCTCGTGGTAAAGCCGCAAAGTCGAGTTAATGGAAACAAAAAATTTTGACAAATTCTACGAGTTGATGATCTTCGGGGTGATGTAACTCTGGAAATCTATTTTGCTTGTTGGATTTTTTAGCTTGGGTGTATGCTGACGAACCCCTGAAGCTATTTCAAGAAGAATTTTATGTGCTTGTTCCTCAAAAGCTCGTGGTAAAGCCGCAAAGTCGAGTTAATGGAAACAAAAAATTTTGACAAATTCTACGAGTTGATGATCTTCGGGGTGATGTAACTCTGGAAATCTATTTTGCTTGTTGGATTTTTTAGCTTGGGTGTATGCTGACGAACCCCTGAAGCTATTTCAAGAAGAATTTCATTGTGCTTGTTCCTCAAAAGCTCGTGGTAAAGCCGCAAAGTCGAGTTAATGGAAACAAAAAAATTTTTTGACAAATTCTACGAGTTGATGATCTTCGGGGTGATGTAACTCTGGAAATCTATTTTGCTTGTTGGATTTTTTAGCTTGGGTGTATGCTGACGAACCCCTGAAGCTATTTCAAGAAGAATTTCATTGTGCTTGTTCCTCAAAAGCTCGTGGTAAAGCCGCAAAGTCGAGTTAATGGAAACAAAAAATTTTTTGACAAATTCTACGAGTTGATGATCTTCGGGGTGATGTAACTCTGGAAATCTATTTTGCTTGTTGGATTTTTTAGCTTGGGTGTATGCTGACGAACCCCTGAAGCTATTTCAAGAAGAATTTCATTGTGCTTGTTCCTCAAAAGCTCGTGGTAAAGCCGCAAAGTCGAGTTAATGGAAACAAAAAATTTTGACAAATTCTACGAGTTGATGATCTTCGGGGTGATGTAACTCTGGAAATCTATTTTGCTTGTTGGATTTTTTAGCTTGGGTGTATGCTGACGAACCCCTGAAGCTATTTCAAGAAGAATTTATTGTGCTTGTTCCTCAAAAGCTCGTGGTAAAGCCGCAAAGTCGAGTTAATGGAAACAAAAAAATTTTTGACAAATTCTACGAGTTGATGATCTTCGGGGTGATGTAACTCTGGAAATCTATTTTGCTTGTTGGATTTTTTAGCTTGGGTGTATGCTGACGAACCCCTGAAGCTATTTCAAGAAGAATTTCATTGTGCTTGTTCCTCAAAAGCTCGTGGTAAAGCCGCAAAGTCGAGTTAATGGAAACAAAAATTTTTTTGACAAATTCTACGAGTTGATGATCTTCGGGGTGATGTAACTCTGGAAATCTATTTTGCTTGTTGGATTTTTTAGCTTGGGTGTATGCTGACGAACCCCTGAAGCTATTTCAAGAAGAATTTCATTGTGCTTGTTCCTCAAAAGCTCGTGGTAAAGCCGCAAAGTCGAGTTAATGGAAACAAAAAATTTTTTGACAAATTCTACGAGTTGATGATCTTCGGGGTGATGTAACTCTGGAAATCTATTTTGCTTGTTGGATTTTTTAGCTTGGGTGTATGCTGACGAACCCCTGAAGCTATTTCAAGAAGAATTTATGGTGCTTGTTCCTCAAAAGCTCGTGGTAAAGCCGCAAAGTCGAGTTAATGGAAACAAAAAATTTTTGACAAATTCTACGAGTTGATGATCTTCGGGGTGATGTAACTCTGGAAATCTATTTTGCTTGTTGGATTTTTTAGCTTGGGTGTATGCTGACGAACCCCTGAAGCTATTTCAAGAAGAATTTCATTGTGCTTGTTCCTCAAAAGCTCGTGGTAAAGCCGCAAAGTCGAGTTAATGGAAACAAAAATTTTTTTGACAAATTCTACGAGTTGATGATCTTCGGGGTGATGTAACTCTGGAAATCTATTTTGCTTGTTGGATTTTTTAGCTTGGGTGTATGCTGACGAACCCCTGAAGCTATTTCAAGAAGAATTTCATTGTGCTTGTTCCTCAAAAGCTCGTGGTAAAGCCGCAAAGTCGAGTTAATGGAAACAAAAAAAATTTTGACAAATTCTACGAGTTGATGATCTTCGGGGTGATGTAACTCTGGAAATCTATTTTGCTTGTTGGATTTTTTAGCTTGGGTGTATGCTGACGAACCCCTGAAGCTATTTCAAGAAGAATTTCATTGTGCTTGTTCCTCAAAAGCTCGTGGTAAAGCCGCAAAGTCGAGTTAATGGAAAAAAATTTTTTGACAAATTCTACGAGTTGATGATCTTCGGGGTGATGTAACTCTGGAAATCTATTTTGCTTGTTGGATTTTTTAGCTTGGGTGTATGCTGACGAACCCCTGAAGCTATTTCAAGAAGAATTTCATTGTGCTTGTTCCTCAAAAGCTCGTGGTAAAGCCGCAAAGTCGAGTTAATGGAAACAAAAATTTTTTTGACAAATTCTACGAGTTGATGATCTTCGGGGTGATGTAACTCTGGAAATCTATTTTGCTTGTTGGATTTTTTAGCTTGGGTGTATGCTGACGAACCCCTGAAGCTATTTCAAGAAGAATTTCATTGTGCTTGTTCCTCAAAAGCTCGTGGTAAAGCCGCAAAGTCGAGTTAATGGAAACAAAAAATTTTTTGACAAATTCTACGAGTTGATGATCTTCGGGGTGATGTAACTCTGGAAATCTATTTTGCTTGTTGGATTTTTTAGCTTGGGTGTATGCTGACGAACCCCTGAAGCTATTTCAAGAAGAATTTCATGGTGCTTGTTCCTCAAAAGCTCGTGGTAAAGCCGCAAAGTCGAGTTAATGGAAACAAAAAATTTTGACAAATTCTACGAGTTGATGATCTTCGGGGTGATGTAACTCTGGAAATCTATTTTGCTTGTTGGATTTTTTAGCTTGGGTGTATGCTGACGAACCCCTGAAGCTATTTCAAGAAGAATTTCATTGTGCTTGTTCCTCAAAAGCTCGTGGTAAAGCCGCAAAGTCGAGTTAATGGAAAAAAAAATTTTTTGACAAATTCTACGAGTTGATGATCTTCGGGGTGATGTAACTCTGGAAATCTATTTTGCTTGTTGGATTTTTAGCTTGGGTGTATGCTGACGAACCCCTGAAGCTATTTCAAGAAGAATTTATTGTGCTTGTTCCTCAAAAGCTCGTGGTAAAGCCGCAAAGTCGAGTTATGGAAACAAAAAATTTTGACAAATTCTACGAGTTGATGATCTTCGGGGTGATGTAACTCTGGAAATCTATTTTGCTTGTTGGATTTTTTAGCTTGGGTGTATGCTGACGAACCCCTGAAGCTATTTCAAGAAGAATTTCATTGTGCTTGTTCCTCAAAAGCTCGTGGTAAAGCCGCAAAGTCGAGTTAATGGAAACAAAAAAAATTTTGACAAATTCTACGAGTTGATGATCTTCGGGGTGATGTAACTCTGGAAATCTATTTTGCTTGTTGGATTTTTTAGCTTGGGTGTATGCTGACGAACCCCTGAAGCTATTTCAAGAAGAATTTCATTGTGCTTGTTCCTCAAAAGCTCGTGGTAAAGCCGCAAAGTCGAGTTAATGGAAACAAAAAATTTTTTGACAAATTCTACGAGTTGATGATCTTCGGGGTGATGTAACTCTGGAAATCTATTTTGCTTGTTGGATTTTTTAGCTTGGGTGTATGCTGACGAACCCCTGAAGCTATTTCAAGAAGAATTTCATTGTGCTTGTTCCTCAAAAGCTCGTGGTAAAGCCGCAAAGTCGAGTTAATGGAAACAAAAATTTTTTTGACAAATTCTACGAGTTGATGATCTTCGGGGTGATGTAACTCTGGAAATCTATTTTGCTTGTTGGATTTTTTAGCTTGGGTGTATGCTGACGAACCCCTGAAGCTATTTCAAGAAGAATTTCATTGTGCTTGTTCCTCAAAAGCTCGTGGTAAAGCCGCAAAGTCGAGTAATGGAAACAAAAAAATTTTTGACAAATTCTACGAGTTGATGATCTTCGGGGTGATGTAACTCTGGAAATCTATTTTGCTTGTTGGATTTTTTAGCTTGGGTGTATGCTGACGAACCCCTGAAGCTATTTCAAGAAGAATTTCATTGTGCTTGTTCCTCAAAAGCTCGTGGTAAAGCCGCAAAGTCGAGTTAATGGAAACAAAAAATTTTTTGACAAATTCTACGAGTTGATGATCTTCGGGGTGATGTAACTCTGGAAATCTATTTTGCTTGTTGGATTTTTTAGCTTGGGTGTATGCTGACGAACCCCTGAAGCTATTTCAAGAAGAATTTCATTGTGCTTGTTCCTCAAAAGCTCGTGGTAAAGCCGCAAAGTCGAGTTAATGGAAACAAAAATTTTTTGACAAATTCTACGAGTTGATGATCTTCGGGGTGATGTAACTCTGGAAATCTATTTTGCTTGTTGGATTTTTTAGCTTGGGTGTATGCTGACGAACCCCTGAAGCTATTTCAAGAAGAATTTCATTGTGCTTGTTCCTCAAAAGCTCGTGGTAAAGCCGCAAAGTCGAGTTAATGGAAACAAAAAATTTTTTGACAAATTCTACGAGTTGATGATCTTCGGGGTGATGTAACTCTGGAAATCTATTTTGCTTGTTGGATTTTTAGCTTGGGTGTATGCTGACGAACCCCTGAAGCTATTTCAAGAAGAATTTCATTGTGCTTGTTCCTCAAAAGCTCGTGGTAAAGCCGCAAAGTCGAGTTAATGGAAACAAAAATTTTTGACAAATTCTACGAGTTGATGATCTTCGGGGTGATGTAACTCTGGAAATCTATTTTGCTTGTTGGATTTTTTAGCTTGGGTGTATGCTGACGAACCCCTGAAGCTATTTCAAGAAGAATTTCATTGTGCTTGTTCCTCAAAAGCTCGTGGTAAAGCCGCAAAGTCGAGTTAATGGAAACAAAAAATTTTTGACAAATTCTACGAGTTGATGATCTTCGGGGTGATGTAACTCTGGAAATCTATTTTGCTTGTTGGATTTTTTAGCTTGGGTGTATGCTGACGAACCCCTGAAGCTATTTCAAGAAGAATTTCATTGTGCTTGTTCCTCAAAAGCTCGTGGTAAAGCCGCAAAGTCGAGTTAATGGAAACAAAAAATTTTTTGACAAATTCTACGAGTTGATGATCTTCGGGGTGATGTAACTCTGGAAATCTATTTTGCTTGTTGGATTTTTTAGCTTGGGTGTATGCTGACGAACCCCTGAAGCTATTTCAAGAAGAATTTCATTGTGCTTGTTCCTCAAAAGCTCGTGGTAAAGCCGCAAAGTCGAGTTAATGGAAACAAAAAAATTTTTGACAAATTCTACGAGTTGATGATCTTCGGGGTGATGTAACTCTGGAAATCTATTTTGCTTGTTGGATTTTTTAGCTTGGGTGTATGCTGACGAACCCCTGAAGCTATTTCAAGAAGAATTTCATTGTGCTTGTTCCTCAAAAGCTCGTGGTAAAGCCGCAAAGTCGAGTTAATGGAAACAAAAAATTTTTGACAAATTCTACGAGTTGATGATCTTCGGGGTGATGTAACTCTGGAAATCTATTTTGCTTGTTGGATTTTTTAGCTTGGGTGTATGCTGACGAACCCCTGAAGCTATTTCAAGAAGAATTTCATTGTGCTTGTTCCTCAAAAGCTCGTGGTAAAGCCGCAAAGTCGAGTTAATGGAAACAAAAAATTTTTTTGACAAATTCTACGAGTTGATGATCTTCGGGGTGATGTAACTCTGGAAATCTATTTTGCTTGTTGGATTTTTTAGCTTGGGTGTATGCTGACGAACCCCTGAAGCTATTTCAAGAAGAATTTCATTGTGCTTGTTCCTCAAAAGCTCGTGGTAAAGCCGCAAAGTCGAGTTAATGGAAACAAAAAAATTTTTGACAAATTCTACGAGTTGATGATCTTCGGGGTGATGTAACTCTGGAAATCTATTTTGCTTGTTGGATTTTTTAGCTTGGGTGTATGCTGACGAACCCCTGAAGCTATTTCAAGAAGAATTTCATGTGCTTGTTCCTCAAAAGCTCGTGGTAAAGCCGCAAAGTCGAGTTAATGGAAACAAAAAAATTTTTGACAAATTCTACGAGTTGATGATCTTCGGGGTGATGTAACTCTGGAAATCTATTTTGCTTGTTGGATTTTTTAGCTTGGGTGTATGCTGACGAACCCTGAAGCTATTTCAAGAAGAATTTCATTGTGCTTGTTCCTCAAAAGCTCGTGGTAAAGCCGCAAAGTCGAGTTAATGGAAACAAAAAATTTTGACAAATTCTACGAGTTGATGATCTTCGGGGTGATGTAACTCTGGAAATCTATTTTGCTTGTTGGATTTTTTAGCTTGGGTGTATGCTGACGAACCCCTGAAGCTATTTCAAGAAGAATTTCATTGTGCTTGTTCCTCAAAAGCTCGTGGTAAAGCCGCAAAGTCGAGTTAATGGAAACAAAAAATTTTGACAAATTCTACGAGTTGATGATCTTCGGGGTGATGTAACTCTGGAAATCTATTTTGCTTGTTGGATTTTTTAGCTTGGGTGTATGCTGACGAACCCCTGAAGCTATTTCAAGAAGAATTTCATTGTGCTTGTTCCTCAAAAGCTCGTGGTAAAGCCGCAAAGTCGAGTTAATGGAAACAAAAAATTTTTTGACAAATTCTACGAGTTGATGATCTTCGGGGTGATGTAACTCTGGAAATCTATTTTGCTTGTTGGATTTTTTAGCTTGGGTGTATGCTGACGAACCCTGAAGCTATTTCAAGAAGAATTTCATTGTGCTTGTTCCTCAAAAGCTCGTGGTAAAGCCGCAAAGTCGAGTTAATGGAAACAAAAAAATTTTTTGACAAATTCTACGAGTTGATGATCTTCGGGGTGATGTAACTCTGGAAATCTATTTTGCTTGTTGGATTTTTTAGCTTGGTGTATGCTGACGAACCCCTGAAGCTATTTCAAGAAGAATTTCATTGTGCTTGTTCCTCAAAAGCTCGTGGTAAAGCCGCAAAGTCGAGTTAATGGAAACAAAAAAATTTTGACAAATTCTACGAGTTGATGATCTTCGGGGTGATGTAACTCTGGAAATCTATTTTGCTTGTTGGATTTTTTAGCTTGGGTGTATGCTGACGAACCCCTGAAGCTATTTCAAGAAGAATTTCATTGTGCTTGTTCCTCAAAAGCTCGTGGTAAAGCCGCAAAGTCGAGTTAATGGAAACAAAAAAAATTTTTGACAAATTCTACGAGTTGATGATCTTCGGGGTGATGTAACTCTGGAAATCTATTTTGCTTGTTGGATTTTTTAGCTTGGGTGTATGCTGACGAACCCCTGAAGCTATTTCAAGAAGAATTTTATGTGCTTGTTCCTCAAAAGCTCGTGGTAAAGCCGCAAAGTCGAGTTATGGAAACAAAAAAAATTTTGACAAATTCTACGAGTTGATGATCTTCGGGGTGATGTAACTCTGGAAATCTATTTTGCTTGTTGGATTTTTTAGCTTGGGTGTATGCTGACGAACCCCTGAAGCTATTTCAAGAAGAATTTCATTGTGCTTGTTCCTCAAAAGCTCGTGGTAAAGCCGCAAAGTCGAGTTAATGGAAAACAAAATTTTTTTGACAAATTCTACGAGTTGATGATCTTCGGGGTGATGTAACTCTGGAAATCTATTTTGCTTGTTGGATTTTTTAGCTTGGGTGTATGCTGACGAACCCCTGAAGCTATTTCAAGAAGAATTTCATTGTGCTTGTTCCTCAAAAGCTCGTGGTAAAGCCGCAAAGTCGAGTTAATGGAAACAAAAAATTTTTGACAAATTCTACGAGTTGATGATCTTCGGGGTGATGTAACTCTGGAAATCTATTTTGCTTGTTGGATTTTTTAGCTTGGGTGTATGCTGACGAACCCCTGAAGCTATTTCAAGAAGAATTCATGGTGCTTGTTCCTCAAAAGCTCGTGGTAAAGCCGCAAAGTCGAGTTAATGGAAACAAAAAAAATTTTGACAAATTCTACGAGTTGATGATCTTCGGGGTGATGTAACTCTGGAAATCTATTTTGCTTGTTGGATTTTTTAGCTTGGGTGTATGCTGACGAACCCCTGAAGCTATTTCAAGAAGAATTTATTGTGCTTGTTCCTCAAAAGCTCGTGGTAAGCCGCAAAGTCGAGTTAATGGAAAACAAAATTTTTTGACAAATTCTACGAGTTGATGATCTTCGGGGTGATGTAACTCTGGAAATCTATTTTGCTTGTTGGATTTTTTAGCTTGGGTGTATGCTGACGAACCCTGAAGCTATTTCAAGAAGAATTTCATTGTGCTTGTTCCTCAAAAGCTCGTGGTAAAGCCGCAAAGTCGAGTTAATGGAAACAAAAATTTTTTACAAATTCTACGAGTTGATGATCTTCGGGGTGATGTAACTCTGGAAATATTTTGCTTGTTGGATTTTTTAGCTTGGGTGTATGCTGACGAACCCCTGAAGCTATTTCAAGAAGAATTTCATTGTGCTTGTTCCTCAAAAGCTCGTGGTAAAGCCGCAAAGTCGAGTTTGGAAACAAAAAAATTTTGACAAATTCTACGAGTTGATGATCTTCGGGGTGATGTACTTCTGGAAATCATTTTTTTTGTTGGATTTTTTAGCTTGGGTGTATGCTGACGAACCCCTGAAGCTATTTCAAGAAGAATTTCATGTGCTTGTTCCTCAAAAGCTCGTGGTAAAGCCGCAAAGTCGAGTTAATGGAAACAAAAAAATTTGACAAATTCTACGAGTTGATGATCTTCGGGGTGATGTAACTCTGGAAATCTATTTTGCTTGTTGGATTTTTAGCTTGGGTGTATGCTGACGAACCCCTGAAGCTATTTCAAGAAGAATTTCATTGTGCTTGTCCTCAAAAGCTCGTGGTAAAGCCGCAAAGTCGAGTTAATGGAAACAAAAAAATTTTTGACAAATTCTACGAGTTGATGATCTTCGGGGTGATGCAACTCTGGAAATCTATTTTGCTGTTGGATTTTTTTAGCTTGGGTGTATGCTGACGAACCCTGAAGCTATTTCAAGAAGAATTTCATTGTGCTTGTTCCTCAAAAGCTCGTGGTAAAGCCGCAAAGTCGAGTTAATGGAAACAAAAAATTTTTTGACAAATTCTACGAGTTGATGATCTTCGGGGTGATGTAACTCTGGAAATCTATTTTGCTTGTTGGATTTTTTAGCTTGGGTGTATGCTGACGAACCCTGAAGCTATTTCAAGAAGAATTTCATTGTGCTTGTTCCTCAAAAGCTCGTGGTAAAGCCGCAAAGTCGAGTTAATGGAAACAAAAAATTTTTTGACAAATTCTACGAGTTGATGATCTTCGGGGTGATGTAACTCTGGAAATCTATTTTGCTTGTTGGATTTTTTAGCTTGGGTGTATGCTGACGAACCCCTGAAGCTATTTCAAGAAGAATTTCATTGTGCTTGTTCCTCAAAAGCTCGTGGTAAAGCCGCAAAGTCGAGTTAATGGAAACAAAAAAATTTTTGACAAATTCTACGAGTTGATGATCTTCGGGGTGATGTAACTCTGGAAATCTATTTGCTTGTTGGATTTTTAAGCTTGGGTGTATGCTGACGAACCCCTGAAGCTATTTCAAGAAGAATTTATGTGTCTTGTTCCTCAAAAGCTCGTGGTAAAGCCGCAAAGTCGAGTTATGGAAACAAAAAAAATTTTGACAAATTCTACGAGTGATGATCTTCGGGGTGATGTAACTCTGGAAATCTATTTTGCTTGTTGGATTTTTAGCTTGGGTGTATGCTGACGAACCCCTGAAGCTATTTCAAGAAGAATTTCATTGTGCTTGTTCCTCAAAAGCTCGTGGTAAAGCCGCAAAGTCGAGTTAATGGAAAACAAAAAATTTTGACAAATTCTACGAGTTGATGATCTTCGGGGTGATGTAACTCTGGAAATCTATTTTGCTTGTTGGATTTTTTAGCTTGGGTGTATGCTGACGAACCCTGAAGCTATTTCAAGAAGAATTTATGGTGCTTGTTCCTCAAAAGCTCGTGGTAAAGCCGCAAAGTCAAGTTATTGGAAACAAAAAAATTTTGACAAATTCTACGAGTTGATGATCTTCGGGGTGATGTAACTCTGGAAATCTATTTTGCTTGTTGGATTTTTTAGCTTGGGTGTATGCTGACAAACCCTGAAGCTATTTCAAGAAGAAAATTTCATTGTGCTTGTTCCTCAAAAGCTCGTGGTAAAGCCGCAAAGTCGAGTTAATGGAAACAAAAATTTTTTGACAAATTCTACGAGTTGATGATCTTCGGGGTGATGTAACTCTGGAAATCTATTTTGCTTGTTGGATTTTTAGCTTGGGTGTATGCTGACGAACCCTTGAAGCTATTTCAAGAAGAATTTCATGTGCTTGTTCCTCAAAAGCTCGTGGTAAAGCCGCAAAGTCGAGTTAATGGAAACAAAAATTTTTGACAAATTCTACGAGTTGATGATTTCGGGGTGATGTAACTCTGGAAATCTATTTTGCTTGTTGGATTTTTTTAGCTTGGGGTATGCTGACGAACCCTGAAGCTATTTCAAGAAGAATTTTCATTGTGCTTGTTCCTCAAAAGCTCGTGGTAAAGCCGCAAAGTCGAGTTAATGGAAACAAAAAATTTTTTGACAAATTCTACGAGTTGATGATCTTCGGGGTGATGTAACTCTGGAAATCTATTTTGCTTGTTGGATTTTTTAGCTTGGTTGTATGCTGACGAACCCCTGAAGCTATTTCAAGAAGAAATTTGATGGTGCTTGTTCCTCAAAAAGCAGCTCGTGGTAAAGCCGCAAAGTCGAGTTAATGGAAAACAAAAAATTTTGACAAATTCTACGAGTTGATGATCTTCGGGGTGATGTAAAACTCTGGAAATCTATTTTGCTTGTTGGATTTTTTAGCTTGGGTGTATGCTGACGAACCCCTGAAGCTATTTCAAGAAGAATTTTATGGTGCTTGTTCCTCAAAAGCTCGTGGTAAAGCCGCAAAGTCGAGTTAAGGAAAACAAAAAAATTTTTTGACAAATTCTACGAGTTGATGATCTTCGGGGTGATGTAACTCTGGAAATCTATTTTGCTTGTTGGATTTTTTAGATGGGTGTATGCTGACGAACCCCTGAAGCTATTCAAGAAGAATTTTATTGTGCTTGTTCCTCAAAAGCTCGTGGTTAAGCCGCAAAGTC